>JBCNJP010012662.1:0-13490 GCA_039602395.1 Deinandra increscens subsp. villosa | reverse complement strand
ATTATTTGTCAACTTAAAAATCAAAAGATGATTTAAATAAAAGATAATGATAATAACCTTTTCACTCTTAATGGCTTTGATTGTGGAGGAAGATCTCTTTGAAGAAGGGAAGACCCTGAGAGGTGAACCAGAGAGGCATTTGGGTACAACAGGCCTTGTGGTGGTCGGTGAAGAGGTCAAGCCAGTCTTGAGCTGGAGGCTAGCCATGGGTGATGCTTGTTGTGCTCATTTTTTTAAACTTTAAAAGTAGCTTATTATGACCACTTTGCTCAGAAATTTGTGGGTTCACCTCCAAAGATGACTCTGTACACATGGGTGGTCCTTATTGTTTATATCCTCAAGAAAAATCTCAACATACAGCTAAACTGTAATAGAAGAAAAATCGGATAAGGATAAATAACAAAGACTACAATAATAGCAACAGCAACAACATACACTATTAAACTTATAACACGATGAAACATAGAATAAAAAGGAAATTTAAATATACCCACAAAGATGTGAGGAGCACCCAAAAACAGCAGAAACACAACTGTAACCCTGCAAAAGAACTTGAACAGAAACATATTAAATCATACAGACTAAAAAGTCAGTCATAATATAAAAAATGTATTCTATGGCTCGAAAAGCTATTGCCATGCCAAAGTGAATCTAAATTTGCTTCAAACCCCCAATATATGATTTATGTCTAAAAGGATCAAACCAATATATGCAGTCATGCAGATAACATATCAGATTCACTGTCGACACGAATAGATGAAACAAAAATTGATTTATGTCTAAAAGGATTCCATTGAATATGCTCTACAAAACAAATAATAAAAAATAACACTATTTTTAAAATTAAAATAGTCAAAGAATCTCAAAAGAATTAGAAATATATGTTTTATAACATACTGTAATTGCCATTCATGAGCTAGAAGATCAACATACTAATCACGCATCCAAATCTAGACCCTATAAATTAAAATATTATCAATAGATACGTAGATCATGAAATTTGTTATCTGTTTAATTAAACAACAGAAAGGCGGGGGGTGATAAAGGCAACGAAGGAAAAGAAGAAGCTAAACTATATGAGACAACTTAACTAAAATATAAGTTAAATTAACACCAACTAAAACTAAGACATAAAAATGGAAAAAAGAAGAAACCCGAAAAGAACAAAATATAGGACTTACAATGACACAACAAACTCCAGCAAACTCTGTCTAAAAGGACACACAGAAACCATCAGCTAAAACAAATAACAAACACAATTACATCACTTGCAATAGTTGATATTCATTACATTAGCAAACTACAATTACTCACATAGTTGCTATTCATTACATTAGCAAACTACAATTACTCACATATAAGACATAAGAGACATGCTATACTTCATTTCCAAATCATAAAGTCACAAAATTTTCTCCCTGATGCACAACTACTTCGTAAATATATTTTTATTCAATTCAAAACATTAAGTGTATTGTAAAGGAAGCAAAATAATGCATAAGATACCATTTTTAATAGTTGCTTGTACTTTATGTATTAGGTGTTGTATGTGATAGCTGGTATTTTGTAAATTCACCTCTGGAACTTTAAGTTGCAGTTGCTCACAAATAAAAACCTGCTATTCGCTATATTAGCAAACTAAAATTACTCACACACATGAGATATACTATTCAAATCTATTCAAATATACATTTTTATTCAAAACATAACAACAAATCAGAATTATAATGGCAAATCAGACTAACACAGGTTTAATATAACAAAAGAAAAGCCATGTTAATAAAATCATCCCCACCTCCTTCTTTATCGCCCCAACTTCGTTCATCTTCGTATCCTTCAACACAATGTAGGATTCACCTTTAGAAAGAAAAGCAAAAAATGTCAACAACTTTTAAATCAACCATAAATCCAATTTCCAATTTCACTAAAGAAAATATTAGGATTTTGAAAATTCAGAGATTCATAGCCCTAATCCTTACCGAACTACAAAGAAAACACTCAGCAAATAGACGACATAAAAAGCACCACTCAACACTTACAACATGCACTTTTAAAATTAAGAGATTCATAGCCTTAATCCTTGCTGAACTACAAACTAAACACACAACAGCCAACAAAATTCTCTCATACAAACAACACAGCAGAAGAGTAATGACTCCGAAAATCAAAAGGTTGTGACAGTAGCACCATTATAAACCATATATGAGAGGCTAAAAGAAAGAGAAGCAAACCTACATCCAGAAAGAAAGACAGACTAACCTATATCAAGAAATAAGCAAAGTATATATAGTGAATCGAAATGCCAAATTAGAACCCAAATTATATTCAGCCACAACAAAATCACAGCTTAGCGTCAGTTGAGATTAGTGTCAGATTAAGAATCATCATCCACCACATTCAATTAGATCTAACAAACGATTCTGATTAGTGTCACAATCGTTAACCATCGGACAAAGTACTCAAAACCGATTTTACGGCGAGCACAGAGTCATTATTTCCGATCAAAACCAGCCAATTATGAGGTATTAATCATCGGCCAAAGTACTCCAAACCGATTTTACGGCGAGCACAAAGGCTTTATTTCCAATCAAAAGCAAAGGTACATATAGATACAGTAGTGTGCACAACAATGGCCTCAGATTGGGTTAATATTTACAATCATCATCGGCGAGAGAAGGAGTATAACAGCCATCGCCAACCACCGACGGCACGCACCGGCAACATCGCCCAAAAGGCGTTACCATGGCAGCGTACACAGAAGTCAGCGGCGGCGAGGAAGAGGTTACCATCGGGTGTACAGTCCGGCAACGGCGATGTACCGCCAGCCGTCAGAGCAACAACCAAAACAGATCTGAACAATCTCTGCCACTACTGTCGTTAACGACGGAAAAAAAATCAGAGAAAACGCAGAAAAAACCCCAGAGACAAATCACTCAAACCGATATGAGTAGTTACCAACACCGACGACGGCGTGAGAGTGTTATGAACCATCAACGACAACCGATCGCGATTAGGGTTTCACGGTGTTTGTTTTGCGATCTACCAGCCGGAGTATGTGTAGAGAGAGCCAGAAAGTGTTCTTTGTTTTTGTAGATCAAATATGGAGTTCCGGTGGAAGAAAACAGAGAAGAGAAGAGGAAAACGGTGGTGTGCGGCGATCAAAGAGAGAAAGAAGACAGATAGGTGAGGGGATGTAAGGGGATGGTATGGTTGTCTGGCAGGGATGGGTTATGTACACAGTTAGCTTCTCCATATGTATAATCCATGTGAAAAGACAAAATTACCCCCACGCGAATTGTCACTGTAGAAGGCAACTGTAGGTCATCAACCCAATGCTTTAGGGGGTTGTACATTAGGCAGAGAAAGTAGTACACTGTGTGCTTTAGGAGGTTGTACATTATGTTTTATAAATTGTACTATAGGTTGAATTATGTATATATGGGGTAATGTATGTACGACACACGATCTTTATAAAAGAATAAAAAAAATTACATGATTTATTTTTAAAACTAGAATTCACTCAGCTTCGCTGATTTTGCACGTATGTTAGATTAATTATTTCCGGTACTCGCATTGATGAATGACTTCTTGGCTGGATGCTAAAGCTACCCCACTCTTGTGACAACTGGCATTTCTAAACATGTTTCGTTTATGAACAATAGACTTGTTGATTTTATTACTTTCGTATGTTTTTTTTTCTTTTCTTTGAAACAATGTTACTATTTCCGCTGCTATGGCCTATGAAATTCCAGTTTAAGACTCCGTTTACGCTTATGATTTACCGACTGTGAGGCCTCCAGGGTTTGGGGTCTTACAGATATCATGGAACGACAACCGATGAAGTAGTTGGCCAATTCTTACGAAATACGTTAAAATTTCTCAACTTTGGGAAAGGGAAGAAATAGAGGTAGAATAGTAAAAAAAAAAAATCATCTTGTATTATGATGCTAAATTTTGCTATTACACGAATATTGGGCATTTTTCATGATAGGATCGTAATACGCTCAATCTCATATTCCTAGACCCACATGGCTGATTTTTCAGTTTTGAACCTCCAGCCCCATTTGGAGATGAGCGCCAGATTGGCGGCCTTGAGATTGCCAATTCCAAGTCCATCGCACGACTTGGGTGCGGTAATTCTGTTCCATGCGACCCTTGGGATTTTTTTGTGGGAAGATGTTTCGCCCTAAAAGAAGTTTTTGCGGAGGCGTTCTGGTTCGAGAATGATGCAGGAGGGTGCACGAAAGAGGGAGAGATAGTAGGTTGGGAGAGAGCCGAGAACAGATTTGATGAGAATCGCTTTCCGCCTTGAGAAAGTATCGACGATTTCCAACTGTTGAGTCTGGATTTTAATTTTTGTATGATCGGTTCCCAGTGCTTTTTGAGTCGCATGTTTGCTCCAATCGGGATGCCCAGGTAATTGAAAGGTAGTTTGTCGACTTTGCATTAAAGAAGGGCCGCCATGGATTTCGTTTGATGTGTGTCGACTCCGATTCCGAAAAGACGGCATTTCTCGTAATTGATTTTGAGACCTGAGGAGATATGAAAGCATCTTAGGAGGCGAGCAAGGTATCTGCAGTTCAGATCACGCCATTCACCTAGGAAGATGACATCATCAGCATACAGGAGGTGGGACAGAGTTGGACCTTCGCCATGTTGTTTAATTCCAGTGAAAAGTCCCGAGAGTGTTGCCTTTTCGAAGGCAATGTGTAGTGCTTCCATGGCGATGATGAAAAGAAATGGGGAAAGTGGATCGCCCTGTTTAACCCCCCTTTGGATTTGGAATTCACTAGTGGATGAGCCATTGACTAAGATGGAGGATTTAGATGATGAAAGACATCCTTTAATCCAGGACCTCCATCTGTCTGGGAAGGCCATTTGAGAAAGGATAGAGTCAAGGAAGTTCCAGTTGAGGGTGTCGAAGGCTTTTTCGAAGTCTAATTTGAACAACATGGCTTTTCTTTTCTTTTGTTTAAGCCATGCGATGGTTTCGTTGAGCATGAGTGGGTCATCAAGAATCGAACGTTCCCCGACGTAGGCCGATTGTGTTTTGCTTATGACAGATGCAATTACAACTTTGAGTCAGATGGCAAGAACCTTAGAAATGATTTTGGATATGCAACCGATAAGACAGATTGGTCGAAAGTGGGAAGGTTGGAATGGGTCTTTTATTTTGGGGCATTTACATATATACCCTTATTAAGTCATTTTATTACATATATACCCAACTCTAAACCTTAATTACATATATCCCCTTCCTAAACCATAGCTATTACATATTTACCCAATTCATTTAAAAAAATTTATTAAATGACTATTATACCCTTAATGATGATTTACATATCTTCCCCTTGTAATATCATTAATTACATATCTATCTAAAAAAATAATACACATTTTTTTAAGTTAAAAACAATATCGTTTTGTTGATGATTGGGTTCAAATAACAATAATATTTTATTCTTTCACAATGAATCAACCTAACAATCATAACCCAAAACAAAAGAAAAAAAAATCATTAATAATGTTATACTCTTTCACAGTTTCGTTAATAACGACCTAATGTTACATGTTCTATAAGAAATTGGTACTGCTACAATTTAAGTTTTTTTTTAATAAGACCTAACGAACTTTTTTTATTAAAAGGTCATTGTCATAGTTTTACATTAGTAATTATTAACCATGTTAAAAACATGACACCATAATATTTTTTTAGTTTTTTACCATTTGCACTTCAGTAACTTTGAACAAACTTAACATTAACAATTAACACATATAAATAAGAATTTGTATTATAGTTTATTCATTCTTACTGAGTTTGTTTTTTTTTGCATATATACGACTGAGCCAAAAAACCAAAAGGGATCATCATCTTCATGGGCCTCATGGCTACACATCATCTTTTTGGGTTTTAGAAAGGAGGGAATTCTTTTTTTTCTATAAAAATATAAGGGTATATAGGTAATTTTATAAGGAGAATGGGATATATGTAATTAAAGCTTATGTTTGGGTATATATGTAATAAAGGGCCTTAGCAAGGGGATATATGTAAAAATCCCTTTTATTTTTGGGATGAGGGCAATGTAAGAGGAATTGCTACCAGGACTGATTTTCCCCGTGGAGTTGAACTGTTGAAGGAGTTCTAGGAGGTTGGACCCGAGTAGGTCCTAGTGAGTTTTGATGAATTTGAAGTTGAAGCCATCAGGCCCCGGCGCCTTGTCATTTCCACAAGACAGAACTGCACCTTTGATTTCCTGCAGTGAGAATGGGAAGATTAGGGATTCTGAATCGGATGAGCTTAATTTCTTGAAGTTGTCGGAGAGGAATAGTGGACGTAATCCAGTTTCCGGTTTGAAGGATCCCGTTGATTCTGTTTTTTGTTGTTCTATTTCTGATGTGGCCGTGAAAGTAGGATGAGTTTTCGTCGCCATCGATCATCCATTTGATTCTTGATTTTTGTGCCAGGTCTTGAGACTTTTTTGCAATAATTTCCTTTGTTTTTTTTTATGGACTCTTGTAAGAGATTAAGTTCTACTGGTGTGAGGCCAATCACTTCAGCCTTGAGTTCAAGCTCATCGATTGTATCTCTGATGATCTTCAGGTCATAGTTTTCGGTGTTGCGGAAGTTGGTGTTCCAAGATTTTAGTGCCAATTTCACCGATTTGAGCTTTAGTTGTAGTTTCCTATCTGGCATTGTGTTTTGTGGTGTCGTAGTTTGTGAGAATGATGAATTTACTGTTTCCATGTAACCCGGTCGACCAATCCACGAGTTATAAAATCTAAAGACTGATGGACCAAAATGAAGAACATTAGTAATCAAAATCAGCGGACAATGATCCGAATGCACCCTCGGTAGTGCCGTGAGGGAAGCACCTGGCCAAAGTCGCATAAAAGACGATGATACTAGTACCCGATCGATTTTGCTAAACTTATCCCCATTATCAGAAATGTAGGTGAATTTCCTCCCTCTCATGTTGTATTCTTTAAGGACCGAGTTTGTTATAAAATTATTGAAATTTGTTGCATTTATTGGGTGGAATTCTGAATTAAGACGCTCGTGTGGGAATCTAACCTCGTTGAAGTCACAAAGTAGAATAGCATGAATGGATGGATGTTCAGTCAATTTAAGACCCAGTTCAACCCATAGAGCTACCTTGGAGGATGGTTCGTGGGGGCCGTAAACGTTGATGATCATGATTTTTTGATGATTGCCAAGGAGAAAACCTTTGATTAGCAGTGTGTTGAAGTTTTTTGAAAAATAGTCGGGTCCCAAATTGAGATGAAACCACCAGATCGAACCGTTGCCTGACAAATTTCTGAATCGCATTGTGATCTTCCCCAAAAGGAACTCGGGTTAATGGAGTTGGAGTTATAAAGTTGTGTTTCCTGGATGGCAAGAAAGGAGATTTTGTGGGATGCTTTTAAGGATTTTACCCATTGGTGCTTGTCTGGGTTTGCTATCCCTCTCAGATTTATGGATAAATAATTCATTGGGAACAAGGGTGTGTCACGATTTTGGGAAGAAGGTCTTGGATTAGGTTTTGGTGCACTTCCATTTGGAATCCGGTCTTGATGCCGACTTCCATCGTTTTGGTGAGTTCAGTGGTTTGGCTTTCGGTGAGTGATGATTGAATAACAAGAGCACTCATGGAGATGTGTTTAGGTGGGAGGTGGATTGGGTGTGTGGGTTGGATTTTAATTGGTGATTGGTGATGCCGAATGGGAATTGACGTAGTGTGTGACTAAGTCTTAAAGGTTGCATGGTGATTTTCGGTTGGTCAGATGATTTGCGGATGCGAGTGCGTGAGTACGTTTTGAGGGGTGATGGGGCAAGTCGTGCATGGGTGGTTGGTATTTTAAGTTTAAGGTGGACTAAAGGGGGAGGGGAAGAGATGGGTCGGGAGTTGGTTTTTGCGAATTGGGCTGTTTGGCCAGAGTGGTTAGTTGGGCTGTTTTGCGAATTGGGTTGTTTGGCCTGGGATTTATTAGGGTTTAATTTCTTTGGTGGGTTAGGGGTACGGGTGATATGGTGGGGTTTTTTGAAAAGGGGGAGGAGAAAGGCGAGGATAGAGGCGATCGTGGGGTGTCATGGGCTACGGTTGAACCAGGGCTCGAAAAATGTGATGGTTGCAGGGGTATAGTAACCGATTTCTGAGGTGAAGGTGGCTTTTTTGAAGAAGAAGGTAAGTTTGCAGTGGGATTTGATGGAGGAGGAGAGATGTCACACCTAGAAGAAGATAGGTTGACTTCGTAGGTGGGGGATAGCGACAGGTGATCTTTTCCTGCCAGGTACTCTGACCCTTGCAGAAGAGTCAAATCGTTGTTCCCGGATACTGTTCCCGCCAGCGATGTAAAGTAGTTTCTGTTGACTTCAAAATTTTCTCCGGCGTTGTCAGCGTCAACAAATATGGAGTTGAAAGATTCCGAATCCGACAAATCTTCCGTTGAATGGCATGATGACGGTGGTGCTATTGTCGGCGGGGACCAATGGATCGTGTTTTCAGATACCCACACATCGAAAGAGTAGTTATTACATCTGAGCTTAATTTTCTGCTCAATTTTTTCACATTTGCTCGTAAGAACATAGCAGGTTGCTGTGGTTACATCATAGTTATCCTAATTGTAGTCTGAAGGTTCAAGCACATTCCCGAACTTTCGACCGATTGCATCAAAGGTATCAACATCCCTCAGGTGAAAAGGAACACCTCTAATGGTGAGTTGGGCAATGCGATCCATTTTTAAGATGTGTCCTAACCACGTATCTAGGGTTTTGAAGATTTTTTACCAAGTTAATTTGTGATTTATAAGAAAATCAGAAGCCTCCTTCGATGAATCGAAGATGAGGACTAGCGTAAGGCCTCCGATGTAGTGTGATGTGAGGTTCGTGTGTCCCTCCACCGATAGTATCGTATCCGCATTATAAAAGTGATGTATGTCAACAGATTCTCCGATGAGGGCTAATTTTCTCATTTTTGTTGCGACCAGAGGTCGTGTATTGGGGATTCGGATTTATGTTTCTTCAGTGGTGTTTAACTGGGTTCGAGGTTTGGTAAGGGTGTCCCTGAAAGATTGGTGGTACGGTAGGGGTGGGATGTGGGTAGTAGGGTGGCTGACCTGGAAGTGTTGGGGGGGGGGGGGGAGGAGGGAGAACATACCTGTAATTGTGTTGTGGGGTTGGCAGGAGCGGGCGGTTGTTTCTGGTGGTTGGAAGCTGGAGAGGGTGATGGTGATGGTGAGTTGCAGGTGGTGGACGTTTAGGGTTTTTGGAGGGGAGGGTAACATGTTTCAGGGGTCCGAGTGTTACCGAGTTGAGCCTGTCGATCATGGCGTCGATGTTTCTTACTCCGGCGAATCGAACAAAACCAAAGGTATTGCCCCGACAGTCCTTTTTTGTTGGACATAAGCATCAGTCATTGTACCAAGGGAGCAAAATTTTCGCCATAGGAAGTCAGTGGTGCAGTCCGATGGAAGGCTGGTGAGTAGAAACGATATGATGGTAGTGGAAGGGTGGGCGATGAAAGATTGATGTTGTTGGGCAGGAAGGTTTCCGGTGGTCGTAGGTCTCTTTCCGACCTTGATCCATCCATCCTCTAACTCTTGGTGGCTCTGGTCTTCTCTATCTCACACACACTCTCTCTCTCTCATATATATATATATATATATATATAATATAATAAATAAGCACGTGGACATGTAATTACATATATCAATGGATATTACAATAGTATGACAAAGTTTCACCAATGGCACAAGGACACGTAAGCATATACCTGTAATATTCAACTCATGTAAGAAACGTTACATTAAGTTTGCAATTCAGAATTCATGATTGTAAGTTTAGTTGGTGAGGTGGTGACATAGTGTATTTATACAATTAGGGGTGCGAGTTGCTCACACGACACGAACCTAATATCAAATTTACGGGTTTGGATTTAGTCTAAACGGGTTCGGATCATGTTCAGGTTAAACCCACAAACACATTTAACTAAACAGGTTATGTACAGGTTCATCTGACGTGTTTGCAGGTTGATCCATTTTTATTTTGAAAAGTGGTTTATGGCATGTTTGAAACTGAGAGAGGGGTTATGGTGAGAATTTTGGTTTGGGTAAGAAGGATAAAAAGGAATAACAACCATTAGATCCTCAATTAAATGAAGATCTATGACCCCAAAGTTTTTCTGTGTACAATTAGAGAGAAAACAAAAGATGTAAGTGCATTTTTTTACTTGTTATCAAGTTCCCCACATTTTTTAAACATTAATAACTCTTAGATACGATATTTTTTTCTAAACTACATTATAAAAACGAGCGCTTTTTATCTTTAAAACGCGTATAATGTTGTTATATATAAAAGGAAAATTGGATTTAAATAATCCCACATTTTACCTATTGGCCGACAATAATCCCACCTTTTAAAATACTTTCCACCAGTCCCAACTTTCAACCTAGTTTTTTCTAATGGACCCACCGTTAACTTTTTTAACACCGTTAGTTAGATGGTGACGTGGCATGCTGACATGAAAAAAAAATATTTTCTTTTTTTTTCTTTAATCCACGTAATTCCCAAATCAATTTTCTTTTAATTCTCTTTTAAAAAACTGATTAAATACCTAACCCTAACAAAAACATCGATCCAGCCACAATACAGATACGAACGAACTCTGTAATCCTCCCCCCCCCCCCCAAAACATCGCGAAATCGAAGTTCCTGCCCCCAAAATCGATTAATTGAAGGTCTCAAATGAGTAGGTGTTCTTCGTCATCCTCTGTTTCTCGCAAAAGCTTGATGAATTTGAAGGTTGGTCTAGATGGCAAAGTGTATTGCAGGTGTGAAATTGTTGCTATGAAAAGGGTTGCTGGGAGTCAAACTACAAGACCTGGACATGAGTTTTATGGTTGTTCGCTGTGGCCTATAAGTAGCTATTTGGTTTCATTGTTAATTATACGAATTATGTGGAAAGATACAACCTTTCAATTGGTTGTTTTATGTTTCATATAGAGGTCAGGTTGCGGTTTTTTTATTATGTGGAAAGAAGATGTTTGCTCTTGCACTTTCTAAAGATCTTGAATTGAAAAACAAAGCATTGCTCATGAAGATTGCAAACCTAGAACTAGAGAAGATGATGCTAATGGAAGAGATCAAGAACTTGAAATAGAAGCTTGCAATGGCCAATTTCTTCTCCATCAAACACTTTGTGATTGGAATATTTTCTTTTGTAATTGTAGTTTACTTCTTTTCAATGTTTTGATTATGGTTTAAGTTGTAGTATTGGTGGTTTTGTGGACCATTTGGTTCTGCTGGTGTTATAAACTATTGTACCAAAGTTTTCAAGTGCTTAGTGGGACATCATTATCTTTGGTTACATTGTGCATTCTGTTAATTCCGATGTGGTATTATCTTTGGTTACATTCTGACCCGTTAACACTGCTGTCTTTTTAAGCAGCTGACCCGGTCACACTGCTGTATTTTTAAGCCGCTGACCCATTAACACTGCTGTATTTTTTAAGCGCTGACCCGTTAACACTGCTGTTTTTTTTAAGCTACTGATGTGGTTGTGCATGTGCTTATATAAATTATCCATTTTATATGACCAACGGATGTGGATTTGGAAGTGCATGTGCTTATTCTCCATGTTCTTATTCTAATTTACCCATTAGAATAATATTATCCATTTGAAAATGAATTTAGTATTTGCTTGTTACCTACGGATGGGTTTCTTTATGAATTATGATTGGTTTCATGTGTGGCCTAAAAAAAAGTCAAGAATAAGGACTTTGGAAATTATCCTTTTTAATAGTACAGTATGCTTGCAGGTAGGAGACTATTATCTATATTTATGGTATAGAGGGCTGCAAAAAAATTACTCAGTATTATGTGCAGGGGGCTGCAAAAAAAATCACTCAGTATTTCCCATAAATTACCATAAATTTTGATTTGGTGGCCTTGGTGCACTATTCCCATAAATTACCATTCATCAAACCAACAAGCACAGACCCTTTACATAGAGCCGTGGCTACCTGATAGAACCCCAGGCATTCAACTTTTTTAGATCAGAGGGCTGCAACATTTTTCTTAAGCACTTTCTAATGTCAACAAAGACACAATATGTAGCCTCAAAAGTCAAACACAACTACCATTGAAAAAGTCAACAAATGACCAAAAGTCAACAAAACAGAATTCCATATGAATCAACAAAGTAGACTTTAAAAGTCAACAAAATAGATTTATATGACCCAGACTCCATTACATAATCAGCAATCTCATGGTAAGACATCTTGTCAATCTCAATCTTAACCAACATTGATTCACCACCCTCGTACATAACTTTTGGTTCTTGAATAATCTTCCCTCCCAGGTGAAAGTTTACAGACATGAAATCAGGCATCACGATTTTGGATCAGGAAAGAAATTTCGAATTAGGGAAAGTGATTTAGGGCTAGCGATTTGGAGGGATGAAAAGATTTCGATGGATGGAACTGGTCAAGGGTACGTACGTATTCTGTGAGATTCAGGGATTAGATTTTGGAATTTAGGGATTTCTAAATGGAAAAGATTTGATCGAGTTTTTTTAAAAGAGAATTAAAAGAAAATTTGATTTGGAAATTTATGTGGATTAAAAAAAAAGAAAATAATATTTTTTTCCATGTCACATGCCACGTCACCATCTAACTAACGGTGTTAGAAAAAGTTAACGGTGGGTCCATTAGAAAAAACTAGGTTGAAAGTTGGGACTGTTAGAAATTATTTTGAAATGTGGGATTATTACCGGCCAATAGGTAAAATGTGGGATTATTTAAATCCAATTTTCCTATATAAAATAAAAAATTTACTCTTTTGATCATTGTGTCATATTGTGTCAAAATGTTCAGATCATTGTGTCATATTGTGTCAAAAATGTTTAGATTATTGTGTCTTATTGTGTCAAAATGTTCAGATTATTGTGTCATATTGTGTCAATATGTATAGATTATTGTGTCAAAAATCGAAAGAGTAAATTTTTAATTTTATATATAGCAACACTATACGCGTTTTAAAGATAAAAAAAACACTCGTTTTTGTAGTGTAATTTTTTTTTAAAAAAATAATGTCGTATGTGAAAGTTATGAATGTTTAAAAAGATGGTCAAATTTAATTAAAAGTCAACAAAGATGGCTAAGACCAAACTGCCACTCCTTCCCTTTTTATTAGATCAGAATCCAATAGCTGAGATTCCTCCTTATCCTTCTTACCAAACGAAATAGCTCATTTGAACCTCTCTCCTGAAACTGATTTGGTATTTTTATGCTAGAACTAATGGGGAACGGGGGAACCTTTCTAAAAAAACCGTTATCTTTTTAGAAAACCAAAATTTTATGTTGTTTAGTTTTAGACATGATCAATTAATGTTATTTTATATGCAAACTATCGCATTTCACATGTGAAACATAGAGAATAGATTGGTTCCCCAAGTCCCCATTTTTTCTGTGCTATATAGCAGAAAAATGAAGAAC
>JBCNJP010012661.1:0-13491 GCA_039602395.1 Deinandra increscens subsp. villosa | reverse complement strand
GACCGTGCACCTTACAAGGGAGGTAAAGTTATGTGGTCCGGTATGCTTTAGGTGGATGTATCCTTTTGAAAGGTGTATGAAGGTTATAAAGGGACACGTGCGAAACAAAAACAAGCCAGAAGGATGCATTGCCGAAGAGAATGTTGCAGAAGAGACGATTGAGTTTTTGAGCGAGTTCCAAAAAAAAACTGACCACTATTGGTTTACCACCTGACAGGCATAATAATGACATTATTGAAGGTAATAGGGACGGGAATCCACTATCAGCGGGTAAACCAACGGAAGTATCTTCAGATATCTTCATGAAAGCTCATTTATTTGTGATGCAAAATACTTCTAAAGTTGAACCTTATATCGCGTAAGTCTTATTTACATGTATTTTGTTACTTTATATATATATATATACGTATATATAATATAATATTTATTTTACAGTCGGCACATGAAGTATCTGGAAGAAAAACACATTTCTAAAGGAAAAGGATGGCTAGAGAAGGAGCATAGTAAAACATTTAGTCAGTGGCTACGAGACGAGGTGAACAGTTTTCATATTATGAATTGAAATAATGTTCCTCGTATTATTATATTGGTGTTTTTTTTCGAAACTAAACTTAGTAAATAATTTTAGGTTGAGAGCGAGTTAGCTGTCTCCGAAGATAGTATATCAGAAACTGTAAGGTGGATTTCACATGGACCAAATAGGAACGTTGTGAAATACGAAGTGTATGACATCAATGGATTTACATTTCGTACAAAATCCCGTGAAGGTAAAGTTCATCAAAATAGTGGGGTTAGTGTAGTGGCGACCGACATGCACATTTCTAAAGAGGTTGTATCCTATGACCAAACTTATTATTACGGCGTTTTACAAGAAATATGGGTACTCGACTATCATTTTCGAAGAATTCCTCTTTTCAAGTGTGACTGGGTTGACAATAAGAATGGGGTAAAGAAAGATAGTCTTGGCTACACATTGGTTGATCTTGGTAGATTAGGCCACAAGGATGATCCTTTCATATTGGCTTCACAAGCCCAACAAGTATTTTACGTTGCAGACCAACTTGAGAAGAGGTGGTCAATTGTCTTCAAAAATCCTGCGAAAAACTACAGAGATGCTTATGAAGATGAGGAGTTTAGTACCGTGGTTATTCCTGACAATGATAATATACTGCCATCTTTAGACCCAATAGAGTTGCGTAAGCAATCCAGGAACAACTATTTTCGGGACGACTGTCGGGGTATAGTTATACGAAAGGTATGTATGCTTATTATTATTTCATCATTACAATTTTCCTATTTCAAACATAAACAAATCCACATTAAATTTTTTACAATCTAGTATTCTATTTTCCAAATTAATTCATCATCTTACGCTAATATTTGTTTGCTTCAGGCACATGAGAGCACTTAATCACGACGTCATTTCAAGACGCTCAACTTCAACAAGAAGTCGCGGATTGCCTCACCTAATCGGTTTACATTTCCATTGCAAAATGTTCATGAATTTTAATATTTGTCATGTTGAATTTTTATTTTCATTGCAATATGTACATTAATTTTTATTGATTGGCATTCAAATTATATGAAACTCTATAGCCAATTAGAAAATCATCGAACTGTTGACCAGAAAAAGTCAAATCGTTGCATAAAATAGAAAAATGTTACCAGAAAATTCATAATGTTGAATTTTTATTTTCATTGCAATCTGTACATTAATTTTTATTGATTGGCATTCAAATTATATGAAACTCTATAGCCAATTAGAAAATCATCGAACTGTTGACCAGAAAAAGTCAAACAATTGCATAAAATAGAAAAATGTTACCAGAAAATTCATATAACCTAAAAGTCATATTAATAAACCTTCTCAATGCAGCAAAGCTCCAACTGATAACTAAACCAATACCCCAATTTACTACCCCATCCTCAACCCTCAAAACACAATGAAAAATAACTACCTTTTAGTATTTAACAACTTAATTAGACACAACATAATCTAATAACAAACTAGTAATTACGATAAAGGGATTAAACACTAAACATTACCATTCATTAATTACAATTCCATGTGTTACATTGTCCATTAACTATTGATCAACCAAAAAAAATACCATTAGTCATCATCAACAATCAAACCTGCAACATGCAGCCACCAAAAACTTCACAAAAAACCCATCATCATGAACACAGAAAAAAACTTTACAAAAAACACAAAACAAGCTTCAACCCTTCTCGATCACGCACCTTCATCACCAGCAACCTCCTTCAACAGCTTCACCCTTTCTTTGTTCAGCCTCTCGACGATGGATAACATCTGATCCATCTCCACATTGATTGCTAGATCATAGTCATCCTCCTTCTCCAAATACTTGAAGCACGGTTCTGCAAAACGAAATCCACCAGTCTCGAAGTGGTCAACCCTGGACTTAACCACTGCTCTGCTCTGAGAAGCTGCTTCCAGACGTCGGATGTTGTTTCTCAACACCGTGATAATCTCATCTGTCCGGCGAAGTTGGTCCCTAATGAGGGCTTCAACTTTTTCCATTATCTGATAATCAGGCATCCGTGGGACTGGTGGAGGATACGTATTCGATGCCATTATGGCGGCAGCGCACATATCTTCTTGCCGATACATCGCCTGATTGACAGATGAAGAAGCATACGACATATTGTGATAAAGTTTTTGGGTGTTTGCAATTGATGTGAAAAAAATTAAAAGATATGGTGAAGATCTACGGTGTACTTATCATCATCGATCGAGAAATTTCATATAATTTTTTATAGCTATCATTACCTAGAGTCGGCTTATCACGTCCTCTCAACTCTCCACACGTCTTCCCACACAAACCGATCAAATCAACTATTTACATTTACTTATTAATTAACTTAATTAAAATTAATTATTTATATATCTCGATTCAGTTTCCCACGTTTACATGGTTTAGTTTCCCGCCAATTGAATTCCAATGTCTATTTGAGATTTTCATCCTATAAATAGAGGATGAAAATGCGTGAGCATCGGATCGTCTACTCAATCTAGCTATCCGGACATCGAAACGTAATTAACCGATTGTTTTATTGATCAACACGAACAATTACAACCAGTGTAAACACAGAGAATTGACACAGAGATTACACACTCAGAAACACACACTAACACACACTTAAGATTTGCTCACACGCTCAGAACTCCAAAACACAAAGCTCAAACAACTATATATACCCGATCAGCCGAACTCCCACCGAACCCCAGGTTCGGTCGGTCCGAACTTCAGGTTCGGATCAGGTTCGGCCAACCCTATATTGGCTTGAACTTGGTCTTCGTTCGATACTTCACACGACGCACATTTCAGGTATCAACAAACTCCCCCTCGTCGTGTGCAGTATCTCTTCTCTTTTCTTCTCAACATCATCAACTATGTATCTTCAATCAAGCTCCCCCTCAAATAAAGAATCCGTTTATCCAATGAAATGAATCTTCGAACAAACTCCTCCTCAACTCAATCGTAACTTGATCTTGAATACTTGATGATATCTAGTATATCTCTGGTCTTTATCAACAGCTTCAGAAGACTTGAAGTTGTGATAGCTTGCACAACAGCATCCTGCATTAACACTTAAATAATCTTGGCGCAAAACGTCTCTTCGAGACTCCAAGATATGATTTTGAAAAATGATTTTATATCACGTGTTGATCAGACCGAAAATAAAGCAGAAACAAAATCTTTTTGGCTTTTTGAAACTTTATATCAAAACAAACCTAAAATCTTTTTGATTTTTCAAAATTTATGTTAAAACACACCAAAAATCTTTTTGTACTTTTCTTGATATGAAATGAAATTGCAACATGGGATCATATTGAACATAACGCACTGAACTACACTTCAATTTCAATTAATTGAAGCACACAAGTCATGTCGATTGCTGGTATAATTTGTCCATCTTAAACTCAGACAGAATCATACTCATAACATCTGGATATGTTAAGGTATTGATTAGATTTGCTTTGACCAGTGTACCCCACACTATCAGACATATTCAGACATTTTCTGTTTTTCTTTCTTTTTCTTTTGTGTGATTGCATTTGTGAACTTTCACATTGCATACTATTTTTCATGATACAGTCAACTGTGTTCCATGCAAAAAGAAATAAGAACGTTAAATCCTCTACCTTAAGGTCGATCTTTCGATACGCAGATAAGGCCTCGGATTTAACAAAATAAAAAAAATAAAACAAGTTGAAATTGTATAACTCAACAACAATCAGGTCGGTACTCCCGTACACGCAGAGAAAGTCCGACGAGTTATACGAAACACCAAAGAAAATAAAGCAGAACGTCAAACGAACAACGATCAGGTCGATCTTTCGATACGCAGAGAAAGTCCGATCGTTTGACAAAATAAAGAAAATCAAACAAGATTAAATCTTTGCAAAATGAACACATGTATACACAGTGACTTCTCATTACTATTGTCACACTTATTTTTCTTTTTGTGTCATGAAATACGCATCAAGATGTTATCCACATGGTCAAGCATTAGTATTTAGTGTATATCACATCTGAATACTTTCTGATTTGTCGAGCCTACCAAGCACATCAAACAATGATCTTATGGCCCTTTCATCTACTTTATCCATAAGTCAGATACGTATGCCAATGTACCATCATTTCCCAATGATCAATTTCTCACAATTTTATATTTTGCAAGTATTCACCTTCCTTCATTATATATTTTGCATGTATTCACCTTCTCCCCCATACCATGCATTTTCTCAATTACTCCCCCTTACTTACAATTCTCCCCCTTAAAATGAAAACTCTATTTGTGGATTTTCATTTTACACAAAATAAGACTCTATTTTTGGCTTTTTGAGAAAAAACGTAAGCAAAGAAAATTGATCAATCAACACGGATATGTTTCAGATTTTGAGAAAAATTTGTCATTAAAGTTAAATTAAGCAGAATACTCCTCCATCAACAATTTTTCAATCGTCGATAGGTCTTCTAGAAGTACCTGCACACTGGACAACCTGATTAGTTCACAAATGACCCGAAGCGAATCGCTTCTGGTCGACCAGTGTCCTGATTTTGCTTTGAAACCACCTTAGGTTTCCATTCCCGTTGTTTTGGTAATTCAGTTTTCAATGAAACAGTCACAGGTGACTGTGATGATGAACCTACATTTTAATCTTTTGAAAACTTTGGAACAAAACGTTTTTGTTTTTGAAATAATGTAGGTTCAAATTCATCAAAAACTCTGCCCTGTTCATCAAAGAATTTATTGTTGGCAGATTTACCAAAAACTGATTTCTTATGAAATCTTTGTGATGAATCAGCAGGTAAAGGACAATCTTTTGCCATATGCCCTGGGCGACGGCAAATATAACAAATTCTTGTCGTTTTATCCCATCTTTGATGTACCTGCGAAGAACACACATGAATATCTCTAACATGATCAGAATGAGAATCATATACCTGATGCCTGTGATCATGTACCCATTTAGAAGTTGGGTTACGAGATTGAAAGCTTTCAGAAGAAATATCAGCTTTCACAAATACTTCAGAAATTTTCCGAGCATCCACGCAATGAAGAGGAAATTCTTTGTCTGAGAAAAGCTGATCAGAACCTTTGAGTTTGTAAAACCGCTCGGGTTGAACTTTTTCAGCTTTGAAAACCTCCTTCTTCACTTGCTTCATCTTAAGCTTCTTGAGATTTGGTGATTCAGATGCCGGAACTTCTGCAACTTGAGTCTTTGGAACTTGAAAACCTAGACCAGTACTTTTACCTGAAATCCTTTCCTCAGTATTTGAACTCTGATGTCCATTCTTAGCTAATCTTGTGAATTCGGCTTTCACATCAGGAATTTTCTTTTGTTCATAGAAAATTGTCTCATCAAATTCAGGTTGAAACTGAATCTTGTCACTTGATGTAGCCGATTTCTCATTATCAGCAGACGACGAACCTGATACAAACTTTGGTGCTGGAGGAATCTCAGATTGCAAGACCTTTTTCTTGTTTTTCTTGTTTTTCTTTTTCTTTACAACCTTGACTTCTTCTGAAGTAGAAGATGATATCTTTGAATAATCAAAATCATCAACCTGTTCCTTCACTTGTTTGACAGCTTCCTTGATATGAGCAGGGGGTGATGCAGTTTTATCAAACATCCTTTCAAAATTTGCATCATTTGCTAAGAAGCTTGTGAAAACCTGAGAATTAGAAACATTGTTGAGCAATCTTTTTGCATCAAGAACTTGAATTTTGAGATCAGAAATTTGCTGTTGAGCCTCTGCAAATTCTTTTTCTTTAGCAATCAATCGCTTGGCAACTTTGTGAGTTTCAAATTTTTGCAAGCGAAGATTGTCAAGTCCTTCATGTAGCTCCTTCTTCAGTTTATCCTCATTTCTCTTTTGAATTTCCAGATTTGCAGTTTGAACCTTGTTAACCCTAACCAAATCACGCTTGTCATCCAACAACTTTTCCATATCAACTTGATATGCTTTGATTTTAGCATCAGATTCTTCAACACGCTTAGTAAGCAAATCAAGCTTAATCTTGGATTTATCAAACAAATTCTGAAAATCATTTGCAGCATCTTCTCCCTCTTCCTTCCATTTCTTCACTTCTTTGACTAACTCACCCTTTTCTTCACAAATTTCACCTTTCGAAGTTTCAGCATTCTTCTTATCTTGCTTCAATACTTCTAAAACTTCATTCAACATTTTGATTTCGGTAGTCAAATCCTCATTCTTCAAAACCAAACCCTTTTCACATTCTTTAGAAATCTTCAATTCAGATTTAATCACCTCAAATTCTTCAGTCAATTGTTGAACTTTATTTATCAACAAAGCATTTTCCTTTATCAGACTCTCCAAGTTTTCAGCAGATGCATACGAACTTGGTATTGAACTAGTATCTGAACTAGTATCTGAACTTGTATCTGAACAATAATCTTCTTGTTGAACATGAGTAACTATTAAAGCTGATGAATCATACCCAAATTGTTGACCCCAATCATATACACCATCATTTTGAGCAATCAAAGCAGTGGTCTTGCTTGTGTTACTAGTAGATGGTTGAGTAAAACCAGGCTTTGGTGATATAGGAACAACAGACTTATTTGCATGTACCTGATGACAATCTTTAGCAAAATGTCCCAGTTGTGAACATTTATAACACTTTAATTTGGACTTGTCAAAACCCAACTTATCACCAGAAATATTCCTTCCATGCTTCTTAAAAAATCTTTTAGATCTTTGACACAACATAGCATATTGCCAAGATACATCCAATTCGGTTAGTTGATCATCATCAAGAGCATCAAGATCCTCACTAGTTAGCTTTGCATCAGCAACATTTTTTAGAATCAATCCAAAGGATGATGAAATTAACGCAGAAATCATTTTGGCACAATCATCGGTTGATTCCGCTGAAAAAGCATTTTGACTTGAACAATTTGGAATTGTAAAATTGCAACCTCTTGAAGAATTATTATCAGAATTTCCTGAAACTCCAGCTAGAAATGCGTGAGCATCGGATCGTCTACTCAATCTAGCTATCCGGACATCGAAACGTAATTAACCGATTGTTTTATTGATCCACACGAACAATTACAACCAGTGTAAACACAGAAAATTGACACAGAGATTACACACTCAGAAACACACACTAACACACACTTAAGATTTGCTCACACGCTCAGAACTTAAATTTGGTTTAGCTTTAGCATTCATGCTTGCTGAATTTTCACCATGATACAATTCCGGATTCTGTAAAGTAACACTTGATTTTTTGTTGTTTAACATTTCCATTTCCCGGGCATGAAGTTTTCCAGTAAGCTCGTGAAATGTTAAAGCAGGATAATCCTTGTCATGAGTGAGTAGCAAAACATAATTTTCCCACTTTTCAGGTAAAGCTTCCATGATCTTTTCCTTTAAATCAGCATCAGATTTTTCTATTCCAACAACCTTCAATTCACTAATCAAATGTGAAAATCTTGAAACTAGAGCAGTGATGTTTTCATTGTCATAATTCTGAAAATTATCGAATTCTTTGTTCAAAACTTTCTTTCGACTCTTCTTATAATCAGCATTTCCTTCACATCTTGCGGATAAGGCATCCCACAATTGCTTAGATTTCTTGCAAGTGCTAAATTGATGAAGCAATTCAGTAGGTAACGCCATAGTGAGATATCCATAAACTTTCTTTTCAAGCTCATAACTTTTTCTTTCATCACCATCAAAGTCTTGAATTTCTTTAAGATCTCCATCTCCCATTGGTCGTTCATACAACTTTCGAATTGGAATCCATAAATCAATGTCATTCGTGCTAATATAAGCAGAAAATCGTTTCTTCCAATTTTGGTAATCTTCAAGCTTTAACAATTTGGGAACTTTCTGACTTGTTCCAATTTCATTGTCAAAATTAAGCATAGTTTGCATTGCACTCTGCATCGCGGCAAACGCTTGAAAATCCGACATTGTTACAAAGTTGAAAAATTCTGTCCTCCGAACTTGCTCCGAACCTATTCTGCCGTCCGAACCTACTCCGAACTTAGTCCGAACCTAAATCAGACTCCGAACCTTGTCCGAATCAACTACTAGCTCCGAACTCTCACCTAACCACCTCCGAGCCTTCACCGAACTAGCTCCGCACCTATGTAGACTCCGATCTACCTCCGAACCTCAAATTTCACCGAACCTAGACCGATACACCAACGAACTCTCGCCGAACACACTCCGAGTCACCTCCGAACCTCAAGTTCGGAGCGGTTACTCCGAGCTTGCCCAGTAACCTCCGAATCTCGAAGGCATTTTTCGAAAACTCGTGAAAACGGACTGATTTTGACGAAACTTGATATGGTGAATCAGAAAAACCAATAGGAAATGGTTTAGAAACAGTTTTGACACAAAATACACGTCAGAAATGATAGAAAACACGGAATGAAACTCGAGAAAACTTCAAAAACGCTCAATAATCCGAGAATAGCAACCACAGATCAGTAGAGTGAACCAGAAAGCTCTGATACCACTTGAAAATGCGTGAGCATCGGATCGTCTACTCAATCTAGCTATCCGGACATCGAAACGTAATTAACCGATTGTTTTATTGATCAACACGAACAATTACAACCAGTGTAAACACAGAGAATTGACACAGAGATTACACACTCAGAAACACACACTAACACACACTTAAGATTTGCTCACACGCTCAGAACTCCAAAACACAAAGCTCAAACAACTATATATACCCGATCAGCCGAACTCCCACCGAACCCCAGGTTCGGTCGGTCCGAACTTCAGGTTCGGATCAGGTTCGGCCAACCCTATATTGGCTTGAACTTGGTCTTCGTTCGATACTTCACACGACGCACATTTCAGGTATCAACAGAGGATGAGAAAGAGAATAACCCTACTTTTCTTATTCCTTTTTTTAGTTCCCCAAAAAAATCACAATTTCAATTACCATGGCCGGCCATCAGACTTTCACATCCCTCCCCAAATACGAAACCACAGAACATGCAGCCGATGCTTGAAAAGAGTATCAACAAGCCAAGTACGTGGACGATGGATTGATTGCCGCTGATATGGACACCATCACCTACAACCAGCAGAAAATCACGGAGGAGATGGAGGACCTCCTAAAACATGTTCGTTTGAGTGAGAGCCTGTACTGCAGTAGCCCCTCGATTGTCCACCGTCTTACTATGATCCAACAAGAAAACAAACTTCTGCAATCAAGGCTGAAGGAAATCGGTCCAACCATCATCAAGAACCATCCAAAGAAGAAAGAATTTGCTATGAGGGCTGATGCTTTCTGAAAATAGTCTAGGTGTTGATGGTTTTAATTTGTGTTTTTTTTTTGTAATGAACTAATGAATGTTATGAAGTACCAAAAATTATTAATGAATTAATGTTTTCTGATTTTACCTGTTTAGTGTATGTTATGAAGTACCAAAATTATTAGATGTTTTTGTATTTAACTTTTTATTAAGCAAGTTGGGATGGTTATCCATAAAATGGCTTAAAATTTAGTTAACAGAAAACATAAAAAAAATTGTAGGGATCTGGGGTTCGAACCATATTCATACTTATAAGTTATTATTGTATATTGAGAGTACAGGTTAAAGATTTGGTTATTGAAATACATTTCGTTCTCAGGGGCTAGCCCAGCGGGTTGGTCTTTTGATTTTCTTTGAGAGGTTGTGAGTTCGATCCTTCGCAAATGCCAACACCATATAAATATTTTTTTACATGTCTAATATCATGAAATATGACCAAAAGAAACTTATAGTCACATATATTTTTTTATTTAGCATGACTAGAATTTATCTTTAGTCACAATTATAATTCTCATAAAATGAAAGATGTGACCAAATTACACTTATGGTAACATATTTTATTCATTTATCATGACCAAAATTAATCTTTAATAACTCACTAAATTGTCATAAAATAAATATGACCAAATAATACTTATAGTCACAAATCTTGTTTTTCATTTACCATGACTAGAAATCATCCATAGTCACACATCAAATTTTATAATATCATGAAATATGACCAAAAAAAACTTATAGTCACATATATTTTTTTATTTAGCATGACTAGAATTTATCTTTAGTCACAATTAAAATTCTCATAAAATGAAAGATGTGACCAAATTACACTTATGGTAACATATTTTATTCATTTATCATGACCAAAATTAATCTTTAATAACTCATCAAATTGTAATAAAATGAAATATGACCAAATAGTACTTATAGTCACAAATCTTGTTTTTCATTTACCATGACTAGAACTCATCTATAGTCACACATCAATGTTTCTAATATCATGAAATATGACTAAAAAAACTTATAGTCACATATATTTTTTATTTAGCATGACTAGAATTTATCTTTAGTCACAGATAAAATTCTCATAAAATGAAAGATGTAACCAAATTACACTTATGGTAACATATTTAATTCATTAATGACAAAATTATACTTATAGTCACACATACACAAATAAAACTGTGACCATAAAATATTTAGACTGGAATTTTTTGTCACACCTAAGAAAATGAAATATGACCATATGATACTTATAGTCACATGTATGTCAAATTACTGTAACGAGTATATATCTTCAGTCACACATCCAAATTTGAAATGTGACCATAAATTGTAACTTATAGTCACACTAATAACTAATTGTCACCAAAAAATGTTTAACTTACTGTCACACTCAAAAGTAACGTGTCAGTATATATTACATTTAGCCACATTTAATTACATAAACAATTTCTTCGTGTGACCATATATGTATCTATAGTCACTCGTAAACATTATCAGAATAAAAGTCGCAATTGGTTACATTTGGTCACATTGTTTGAAATGTGACTAGTAATTGTCACACATGTAATGTAAAAGTGTGACCATATGAACTGATCACGCTTGCAATGGTCACACAAACTGATCTTAAATGTCACCGAAACATGTCTAGAAAATTAAAAACGAACTACGGTCACACTTTTAATCGAAAGTGTCACAGGGTCGAAACGTGAAAAGTGTGACCATATGTCATATTTGTACTAGTGAAGCTGACTTTTTAAAAGTATGTATGTTAGGTCTTGCAGAAGCATCTTCTAGCCGGGGCACGGATACGATGTAGGAGGTGACGGTGAAGACGCTAGTTGCGATAATAACTACCTTATGTTTCAATTTACTTTATGTTGTATTTACGTTTCCACTATGTAAGACTTCAAGTTGTTAGTATATAAAAGTTTTAGTTTCCGCTGTTTTTGTAATCTCTGATCAAATCATGTGCTGATGAGTAAATCTGATGGTGTGGCGGCGGCCTGCGAAGGGTCGGGCGTCACAGTTTTTTTAGCTTGGAAAGGGTGTTCACCCAAATCCCCATTGGGACCAGTCACACTTTCCTGGGGATTCCCGACGCGAATGTTTTCCTATAGGAAAGCACGCATTACTAGAAATAGGGCCTTTCTTGACGCGCAAACGATGACACGCGGTTGGTTAATGACGCGCAAAAATGTTTGTCATAAAAAAACTGTCAAGAATTGTAAAATCTTAAGGCTAGATGACGCGCAATTTTGTGGGTCATAAAATTTCCATAAAAAAAAAACACGGAGTACAGATTATTGTGCGCGTCATCTATTTCTGTCGTTTTATGTTTTATTTTTTTTTGTCGTTTTATGTTTATTTTGTTTCATTTTCCCGCTCTAGAAAAGCCTATTCCTGCTTATCTCGTCAAAAAATTTAACGCTATCACTCCATCTCTCTCTTCTTAGTCCCAAAATTTATCGAATCTTTAACTAAGGAGAAATATGGACAACCGTAGAAAGGAAGAAGATTAGGGTTTACTGATTTCGTTTACACAGGAAGAAGATTAGGTTCATGATTTACTGATTTCGTTTACACAGGAAAAAGATTAGGGTGTTTTCCTCTTTTGTTCCTTGATGTCACTCCATCTTCGTCCACCATGAATTCGAAATCGATCCACCGTCACACGTCGCTCCATCGTCGATCCATCATCCACCCCTCGCGCAATTCATCTGAAAAAGGTTTGCCCTAATTCTCACCGAATACAAAATCGATTTGATTAGGTTTTTAGGTCAAATCGATGATGGATAATGATGTGTTTGATTCGATAATTTGGCTGTTCCACGCAGGGATGGAATAGCGGCTAGGGTTTGTAAAACATTCATCGTATTTGTATATACTTTTCTTTTTTTTCTTCAAAGAATATAAATTAGGGTTTAATCGATTATGAATTGAAGCATATGTCAAGCTGTTATGTGCTCATGAGTGTTTAAATTAGCTTTTGCTTGACCTTTGGGATATAATTGGTTCATGATACTAGACATACAATACTGCTCAGGTTGTCTTATTTAAGAACCAACCAAGTATGTTTTCATTTACTAAATTATGTGGGTCCTATTTACATGATGCGGAAAAATATGCAAGTCATGCAAGTCTGATGGGATGTCCATTTACTTAATGTAAGTCGAATAAATATGGGAACTCAGGAGCCATGAACTGGAGGATGTAGCTAGTAGACTATCACATCTTATAATATTCTAGTTGTTGAATTCATTGATCGAGTTTATGAGTCTCATCTTTACCTAATTAGTAACGACAAGAGTGTATAAGAAGTTCATAAACATGGACATTGTATGCTTTTATATGACATTTCTTTGTACAAGTATAAAACAGAGAACTGCGGCATCATTTTCATAGGAAAGTCAGAATTTAATAAGGATATATAACGCAGAATCAAATATTGCAAAAAAGACCCTTTTTACTCTTTGAAAAGTATGATGTCAAAGCACCTTAATATGTCTATAAAAGGACACCTTAAAATGATTTATAGTGTAAGTACCACATCAGAATCTTATTGTCTTGTAATTGCATATGAGTAATAATTCCATCCTTGCAGTGTTTCCTTTAGTACTACTGCTATGGAGAAATTTAAGAAGAGA
>JBCNJP010012660.1:0-13492 GCA_039602395.1 Deinandra increscens subsp. villosa | reverse complement strand
ATTTTTTCAAGGATTACAAGTAATACTTCTTCAAATGCACTCCATTCCAAGGTCTTGATAACAAGTTTCCATTCCCATCCTCCAAAAGATAAGATCCCTTTCTTAGCACTTCCGAAATTTTGTAGGGCCCTTCCCATTGCACCGCTAACTTTCCCTTGGGCTCAACCCTACTAACGTCATTTTTTCTTAACACCAAATCCCCTTCCTTAAATTGATATACCTTAGCATGTGCATTGTAATACTTTTCCATTTTGGATTTGTACCGGCTTTCTCTAATGGCAGCCATTTCCCTTCGCTCTTCTAGTAGATTCAAATTCATTCTTAACTCTTTATCATTGTCTCTAACTTCAACCATCCTTTGTGTGGGCAAACCAACTTCCGCCGGTATAATAACCTCTGTTCAATATGTTAAACTAAACGGGGTTTCGCCATTACTTGTTTTTTGGCATGGTCCGATGTGCCCACGACACATGGGAAAGCTCATCGACACAACCTCCACCTGCCTTTTCCAAACGCATCTTACTCCCTTCCACCAAAATTCTATTAACACGCTCAACTTGACCATTCGCTTGAGGATAAGCCACAGATGCAAAAATTTATACGATACCCAATTCTTCACACCATCCTCTAAAAGGATCATCTGCAAATTACTTACCATTATCCGATATTATATGTAGAGGCAATCCGAAACGACAGATAATATACTCCCACACAAACTTCTTTACATGTTGCCCAATGATACTCGCCACCGCCTATCGCTTCTGCCCACTTTGTAAAGTAATCAACTGCAAAAATGAGAAATTTGACACGTCTTGCGGCTTCCGGAAATGCTCCTACAATATCAGTCCCCCATTTTTGAAATGGCCATGCAGTTGTGACAGGTACAAGCTCATGCTTCGCCTTCAAACTTACCGGGGCATGTCTTTGGCAACTGTCGCATTTCCGAAGCCCCTCCGCAACCAACTTATGCATCCCCGGCCAATAATACCCTTTATTAACTTGTTAACTACCATGCAAGGCCTCATATAGTTTCCGTAAATGCCTCCATGCACTTCCTATACCGCTCTCTTGGCCTCTTCTTTTGTCAAACATCTTAACAATGGACCGAGATATGTCTTCCTATATAAAGTTCCATTCTGCAACAGATACTGCAAAGAATTCACCCGAATCTTTCTTGCCTCTTCTCTATCTTCTGGCAAATTCCCCTCTTTCAAATATTTCAGAATAGGCCCAAACCATGTATCCTCCTCCACCAATATAGCTACCGCCTGCTTTGCCATAACCGATGGTTCCTCTAACACTTCCACCCTTATCTCCTTAGCCAAATGTTGAAATGAAGTTGATGCCAACTTACTCAATACATCCGCCTTTTTATTTTTTCCCCTAGCACATGCTCCACCTCGCAAGTAGCAAATGAATTCATCAAATTTTTCACTTGCAACAAGTAGAGTGCCATAACAACACTCTCAGCCTCATATTCTCCTTTAATGTGATTAGCTACTGCTCCCATTTTCTTAGCTAACCTTAACCTTGCACTAAAAAATATACCACAAACATGCTTAGTTTACCCAATTCCCATTCCTGACATATATCCTCCATTTTTTATCTTTGAAAAAGAAAAATTTCCAAAATTATTAACTAAAATTAACTTTAACAACCTGCTAATAATGCCTCATATTCAGCCTCATGATTAGATACATTGAAATCAAATTTTAAAGCATATGTTAACTCATCCCCTTCTAGACTTATTACCAAAAACCTATAAAAGGAACATGTTTATTAATGTGATAAACAAAAACCTAAACAAACCTGCCCCTGCTCCATCATCACTTGAAGATCCATCTGTAAACAACTTTCAACCTCCTTTACTGAACTTTGCTGTACATCAGAACTGTCACCATTTGCACCCTGTAACACACATCCAACTGCCATCTCTGCTAAAAGATCAGCAATAACCTGGCCTTTAACAACCACCCTTGGTTTAAACTGAATATCATACTGGCCCAATTCAACCACCCACTTTACCATTCTCCCTGACACGTCAGGTTTACGTAATACTTGGCTCATAGAAGATGTTGTTAAAACCTCAACTGTATGTGCCTGGAAATAACTCCGCAAGCGCCTCGCCGCTAACACAACAACACCAGCTTCTCCATTGGTGAATACCGAATCTCATAGTCTTTTAAAACCTTACTAACATAGTATATGGGCATCTGCTTTTGTCCTCTTTCTGCCATTAATACTGAACAAGCTGCCCCTACCGAAAACTGCCAAGTACATCTGTAAAGTCTCTCCCGCAACCGGAGCAGTTAATGTCGGAAGTGTTATAAAAAAATTCTTTCAGCTGCTTAAATGCCTCCTCAGCTTCTACCGACCAACAAAACCCCGATTTTTCAACACTGGCCTTGAACACTTGCATGAATGGTAAAGACCTCTCCGCAGCCTTAGAAACAAACCTCTGTAATGCAACCAGCCTTCCATTTAAAACATGCACATCCTTTACTGTAGATGGTGACCCCATTTGCAGAATCGCAACTACCTTGTCTGGACAAGCCTGAATTCCTTCATTATCTATCATCATTCCCAAAAAATTCCCTGCATCCATACCAAAGGAACACTTTTTGGGATTCAATCGCATGTTAATTTCCCTAAGCTTCGCAAATGTCTCCTCTATATCCCTAAGCATATCCTCCTCGCTTCTGCTCTTAATAACAATGTCATCAACATAAGCTTCCACATTTCTCCCTACTTGCTTTTGAAAGGCCCAATCCATAAGACGCTGGTAAGTTGCTCCTGCGTTCTTAAGATCAAAGGGCATCTTTTTGTAACAAAACATTCCTTTTCTTGTAATAAATGAAGTTTTATCTTCATCTTCTACAGCCATCTATATTTGATGATATCCCTTGTACGCGTCTAAAAAACATTTCCACCGAAAACCAACAACAGAATCAACCTTAAGATCAATTTCTGATAGCGGATAACAATCCTTTGGGCAAGCATTGTTCACATCCTTAAAGTCTATACACATCCGCCATGAACCATCAGGTTTCTTTACCAGAACTGGATTTGACACCCAATCCGTGTATTGTATTTCCCTTGAAATCCTAGCTTCTACCAACTTCTTTACATCTTCATTCACCACCTCTGCCCGTTCACTGTCCATCCCTCTTTGCCTTTGTTGAACTGGCTTGCTGCAAGGATACAATGCTAACTTATACTCGGCCAATGACCTTGGTACTCCCGTCATATCCGAAGGATCCCAAGCGAACACATCCACATTCTTTTTTAACAAAACATACAACTTTCCTCGTCCTTCAATCGACAAACCATTTCCAACCTGCAATTTTTGATCTGGAAATTTCAAATTAATTGCCCATTTATCACTTTTTACATCCCTCTGATCAATCACATCTGCCCCCACTCGCATATCCACACCATGCACCTGCACACCTGGATCTGTAACCAGAGTTGCAATACCCACTGGTGTTGGAAACCTAATTATCCCATGCATTACCGATATCACAGCCCCTAAACTTTTCAAAACCGGTCTCCCCAAAATAACATTGTGCACAGATGTTGCCGTGACCACCAAGAATGTTACATCCAGTTAACGCACTTGCAGCCCATTACCCATGGTCATAGGTAAAGTTATTTCTCCTATCGGCCTAACCACTTCTCCTGCGACACCTATCAGAGGAATAGTAGTCGATCGGAACTATGAACATACAGCAGGTCCCATCTGTCAAAAACATTGTTCATACATAAAACCTTGTCGCATCTGACCAAACCTACCATCACTTCCGTTTAAGTAAGCACATGCATTTTTGCCTCTCACAAAAGCTCTTGCCTTATCAATCAGAACATCCATCGACCTAGGCAAGTCCTCATGCAGTTTTGCCACTAATTGTACACACCTTACCCCATGGCAAAACCCTGATATTCGCAGTTGGTCACCTGCCCCTTCTACCCTCATACTTTCTTTATTAAATCTTGTGATAAAATCTTAAATTGATTCATTATCCTTCCTACGATATTGTGTACCTCTGTTGGATCTTTCATACATCTTTTTTGTTTACTGAATTGTCGCAAAAACTTGTTTTTCAAATCCTTGAAACTATCCACCTCACCTGATGGCAAAGATTCAAACCAGACTCTTGCTATTCCGGTAAAAGCCTGAAAAAACATGTGGCACCAGATTTCCTCTGTCCAATGTTCCAGTCGTGCCGCAGAATAAAATTCAAATATGTGATCATTCGGATCAGCCAAACCCGCATATTTTCCCACAACCGAAGGTAGTTTCAGTTTTTTTCCGGAAATACAGCCTCAGAAATCGATGGCGCAAATTTTGAATGCGAAATCACTGATTAAGGCATATATGGGACAGTTATATCTGTTACCACAACATTTTTCAAAGAACACGCAACATGCTTTAATGTAGAAAATCACTCTAAACTACAAATCTTTTCCTAAAACATACACTTATAATATAATGTATGCAATATCATGGAACAAACATGATCCTTAGTAATAAGCACTTGCGTGCATGATCGATAACTGTTTAGTATATATGTACCTTTCACCGTAGCTCCTTTACTAAGCCCCGTCTGTCCAAATTATTGACAGGATAATCTTTGTCAAACATGTGCTCCTTCTGACGCATCTGATCAGCCCATTCCTTCAAAAACTCTTCTTCTTGCTGCTCACTATGTTTCGTTTCTGTAGTTTCCTCTATTCGCTTGACATCCTCCTTCAACTGCCTTTTCTTCAATTGCCATAGCAATGCCTTATTTCTGATTAAGAACTCAGCATCAAACTCAGGCAACTCGTCGTACTCTTTTACACACATCCTTATTTTCATCGTCCTGAGTTACCATGACAAACTGTTTTGATAGGCTGAAATCATTACCGTCTTCTTCCTGCATTTTTTTACCAGAAGATCCTGAGCCAGGTTGCGTTTTAGAATTCGGTGTAACCGCATCACGTTTGATCTGTGACACTGCCGAATACTTCGTCCTAGGAGTAGAAGCAAAACCTGTCATTACGTCTCGCTTGGACATACTTCTTTCTACATTCCCCCCCCCCCCCCCGACGAAGAAGCACCCAACGACTTCCCCAAATCGACAAGTGATTCCATTACTTTTTAATTAAATCGAGTCACTATTCGGATGGCGCCACTGAAAAGCAAATTATCCCCGTGGACAATTCGATAAGAAGATCGAAGGAAGAAAGAATGACTTTATTGAATTTTAGAGAGAGAAAGTTACAGACGCATGTGTGATTGAATTATTACAAATGATATCCGATCCTTAAACTATACTATTCTTTGGGTATTTATAGGCCTCCACTTCAATCTTCCAGCTTCGCATCTGCGAGACCGCATCTACCTGTGTCCTGTAAAGACACTTCCGCAAAGCATCATGTCCAAAGGTCTTGGAAGTAAGCGATCAGATGTGTAAAACACATCCGAATCATCGTTTACTTCATCACTAAGCAAATAGCATCTCTCCATCCGTCACAACCATCAGTTAATAATTATCACATTCCGAGCATCAAACAGGTACTCTATTCACACATAAAAAAACTATATTAGGATTTAACCTCTATTCATCATGATCTTCCTGATATCCATCAACCTGAACACATCACTTAAGTTGAAGCAGCAGATACAATCGCATCTTAATAGATGCAATCACATCTTAATTTAGTGATGCAATCGCATCTTAATTTAGTGTAATTACAAAATACTTTTTCAATTCCCAACATCTAAACTATCATTTAAACCTAGAAGACGTATCACCATGTGACTTAGACAACCTTAATTCCCAATCAACTTCCAATATTATCATTGGATAATATTCTTACTCCGAACACCCAAAATAACGATGAATCACGAGTGCATATCGTACCCACACCGGCCATTACACAGGCCATTACACTTTCCATTACACCGATCATCCTAACACGCAAAAACCTTTTCTTTTATTTTTTAACCATAAAAATCAATTTTATCAATAACAGTTAATCTTGTTTCGTTACTAACTTCTCCCAAATTCTTTCCTTCCCTTAAAGCACACCAAGAACTCATACCGGTTTTCATCAAAATTACCCAAAAATTATGATGTAAGCATTTTAAAAAACCATGCCAAACGGGATCGAGATTTAAATCCGATCCTAGGCACCACCAAATCTATCAACACATCTTAAAAGCAAGTCAATTTAGAAGCAAAAAAAAATCCGTTGACTCTGAAGAAGGTCAAAATTTACAAGAACTTACACCGACCAATTAACTTCACATTATTGATACATTTGTAGATCCTTACAAACATTTAATTAGCAACAAATACTTAAAATATTAATTGAAACATGCTTTAATCATGAACCCAATATTCTATCTTATATAGCAGTTATTGATATCGAAACATTCAAATAATAAAGCTTAACTCATTGATTTAGGCCTTACTATCTACCCAAAATATTGAATATCAAGTAAAAACGAGCACCGATTTGAAGGTTGAAAAAGCAAATAATCCCCTTAGATAATTGCCGCTAAATAAATTGCCGCTAAATCAGGTGATGAAAAGTAATGGAACTATGAGAAGATTTAAGTAAAAATGTGAGATTGTATTGATTTTCTAGAGAGAGAAAGTTACAGATGCATATGTAATATCAAGGTTACAAATGACATCCGACCCCTAATCTATACGATTCTTCAAGTATTTATAGGCCTCGGTCTTAATTCCTCTGCTTCGCATCTGCATCATAGCATCTGCCTGTATCCTGCAAAACACTTCCAACAGAAGCACATCCAAAGGACTTGGAAGTAGGCGGTTTGATGTGTATAATACATCCGAATCATCATTTACTTCATCAAGTCCCCCAAGTCTATTAAGTGAAAAACTGAAGTTAATAGACTTATATTTGAATTCAAAGAGTCTCTCACACATCCGACACATAAACGCCTCATCAACTGCGCGTGTCAAATTCCCATACCAATTGAGTTACCCATCACATCAATCAATTATTGATAAGAATCTTTTTGAATTTTAAAAACTTAAAAATTTACCTTTCCATTTTTACCCTCAAGCGTAACTATTTTTACTAGCCTATTTATAGTCCCATTTACTCCCCCAAAAATTTTACCCTAAAAACCTATAACCTTCATTCCAGCGCCTTAGCATCGTCTTCTCCACGAACCAACCTCCCAGGTCAGTTTTCCTCCTTTTTGCTCTTTTCTTTCCTCCCGTTTCCATGGAAGCCTCCAAAAAACCTTCCTCGACACATAACCTTCCGATTTCTTTTCCAAAAATCTCACAAGAAGATTTAGATGCTTTTATAGAAGAATTTCATATCCCTAAAACATTGAACCCTGTACTCGGCCTTGATAACAAACCCATTTATCCATTCCCAGACGGGAAATTCGAACTTTACCTGGACTCAATTCGATTATCGAACTACAGGATTCCTTTTACCCCTTTTTTGTTTGAAGCCCTAAACTTTTTTGAAATTCACTTTTTACAATGTAACCCCCCTGCGTTGGCCATTCTCAATCATTTTGAACTAACCTGTCGAGCACTCAAAATGACCCCTCAACTTATTCTTTATCGTGCATTCTATCGCTTGAGTATGTCAGGTGATTGGTACACTTTTGAAAAGAGGAGGGACATTACCCCACTGTGTACCAAGAAATCTTCCACAAATCGCCATTGGAAGGAGCGATTTTGTTTTCTCGACAACACTTGTCTTCCCCCAAACATGCAATGGCGAGATCCTCGAATAACCGTTCGAGATATTGTACCTTCCAAAAAGGATATTGATCAAAAAGCTTACGAGTCTATAAGTAAATTCATCCCCCCAATTCGTAAAATCCCTGAAGAAGTGCTTGTAATCGCAAAAATCAGTAACCACTGGTTTCACCCCCACTTGCGACCTACCATTCTTCTTGGGAAAGAAAGTGCGTAAAACAACAAAAATTTGAGTTAACACTGTATACTTGTATTTTCCTTATTATTTTCTAACTTTTATTCCTTTGTTGTGTTTTCTTTCAGCGATGGATTTAGCTGCACTTCTCCTAAAAGACTGCAATCAAATCCGATTTGGAACTACTTTGGCCCCAAAGGATGCCACCACGACTTCCCAGCCAGGAACTTCCAACATCGGAACCGACACCCTTGGGAAAACTCTCGTTGAAGAAGAAATTTCCTATGTTGAAGACTCTCCCCCTAAGGATTTGCAACCACATTCACCTCCTCATCAAAGACGCAAGAAACGGGCTGCTAAACCCAACAAGGATGCTTCGGAAATGAGTGATGACCCTGAACCAAAGAAATCTCGGAAATCTCCCCTTACCCGATCAAAAGCGAAGGTTACTTCTGCTTCTGTTGTGGAGACTTTATCAGACCACCTTGGGGGAGAAATTGCCCAAGAAACCCCTTCACCCACTTCTGAAGACGGAAATGCAACAAGTTTAAGTCCCCCCAGCTTGGCTCACATGGTTTCCAAACAGTTTGAAGATTTCCTTTGTTCACCCTGCCAAACAATTGACCTTACTGAAAGCAGTCTTTCCCCTTTAACTCTTTCGCAAAATACTGAATCTATCAATGCCACCCCCAAGCTCTTATCTCATCTCCTGTCACATCCACAACACCACTTGCGACACATCTAGCCTCATCCAGTAACCTTGATTTTGCAACCGCTTTTGCTCATCCCAACTTTACTGATGTCTTGTGGATACGCAACAAAGCTAAATTAGTTGCATCCCGAAACAACTCATCCATTGGTCTTGACGAGCTTTTCATACCCACCTGGAGTATTACAAACAGAGTCAGCCTTTCCGACTTCAACTGTGCCAAGGATTTCTTCTTAAAGTCCCTAAGCCCCTCAGATGTGAGACAATCCCAAGAAATCCCTGTTCCTGAATTTTCCTCCAAGGTTATCTCCAATTATGCCAACAGTTGCAACATTGTCCCCAAACTGTACAGCCGCTGGATAAAAGCTGAATTCCAACTGAAAACCCTCAATGCCAAGCTTTCATCTGCTGACAAGTCGGAACTGCTGAAGAAGATCCAAAACCTTAAAGAAGAGAACCAGAATCTTCACCAGGTGAACAAGACTTTAGGATCCGAACTTGCTGTCGTGGAAAAATATTTAAACACTTCCAGGCTCTTTTCAGAAAAGCTAGAAAAACAAAAGCAAGACCAATATTCTGAATATGTCAAAGCTTTACAAGAAAAGGATAACCACATGGAAACAATGAAGCTACATATCCAACAACACACTTCCGATATCACCTTTTTATATGCATCTCAACCATTTCCTTTCCACTTTCTCTTTTTTTTTATTTCTTTATTTATCCTTACTTTCTTTGATCACTAGACCTTCAAGATGCCAAGAACGCATTTGATCAAGAGAAGCGGATCTTGGAATCAAAACAAAAATCACTTGAGGAAGAAAAGAACTGGTTGGTGAGTGAAGGCATCCATGCAACTGTTGACAAAGTTCTCAAAAGCCCAGATTTCAAAGATGCAATTGTGGATATGAATAATGCCATGAACGCCTGTGGTTTCAACGAAGGTGTTCGAGTTGGTCTCTAGTTCGCCCAGGACTCCACTACAGCTGCTAAGTCATGCAAAAGCTTTGATCCTGATGCACCTACGAAGTTAAGAGAAGCTGCTGAAGCATTCCTTCTCTTATCCTTCACGTTTGTCAACACCTGTAAGGAAATAAAAGATGCTCCCTGTCACACCCCACTCCGCGGCCGCCACCGCGGGGAGGGTGTGGGACCGGCTGCCCGTATCAGAACACGCGGAAGCAAACAGATACCTTATCTTAGAACGGGCTGACCAGTCCAAACAATGAAACGACGGGACATACCCAAGCGTCAACCACCTATGAGGGGGTTACTTATATTCAATCTCATTGGTGCACTATTGTATTCTCTGCGTTTCATTGGGCCCAGGTTCTCTAAGACTGGTACTGTTGAGGGTGTATTTTCAGGATGCTCACAGGAAGCTCAGACAGCTCAGGAACCCTATTGTCATCTGGGAATCTCGTACATTCAGGTATCCTGATCATATTATTTTAACTAACCTTCATATTTGCCACATGTCTATTTGACTAGGTATCACCGGAGTCATCAACAACCTCCGAAACTTATGCTCCAGCTGAAGAAGATCGTGGACCAAGTGAACGGAGAGGCCTCTAACGGTCGAATTAGTTGGACGATAGGATCTCAGGAATCCCGGAAAGTTAGTTATTATTGTATTTGTTATATAAATCGAGGATTCGATCAGTAGGAACACACGACTACACTCGCACACTAGCTTACTTATACGAATCATTGTATCACATAGTTCTGATCGATCAAACCTCCAACCCGTTGTAACGAATTGCTTGGTCATTAATAATATTGACTTGGTGGCGGTTTTCCAGCCGGCACCCGAGGTTTTTATCCAGGATTCCTAGAGGCAACTCGAAGGATTCTGGAGTTTTCCTCGCTAAAATCCTTGTGTTATTATCTTAGCTTGGATTGTTTACTCGTTTGAACGTTAAGCACTCTACCTCACAATCTAAGTTTGGAATACAGGATTCCTAAGGGAATTTTTGACCAAAACAGTTTGGCGCCCACCGTGGGGCAAGTGGTGCTTAATCTTACCGAAATCCCATATCTCATTCATTTCGCTTGATCTCCAATCCCAAAGATGTCAAACCCACAGAAATCTGTCTCGGCCTCCACATCGTCCTCCATTCCTCCTCTTCCTTCCGCTCCAGGAAGCCAGAAGAAGACTATGGACCGCCAGAAGAAAGTGGACGAGCAGCCGAGAAAAACTGACTATCCTGTCTTCACAGGATCCCAGGTTCAATCTGTTGATCCCATTATTACTAACAATGATTTGTTTGCTTTGATTAGGCAGGTGAAAAATCAAATGGATCAGCAAGAAAAGACCAATCAAACGGTGATGAAGGAAATTGAAGAACTTAAGAAGTCCAACAAACCTATGGAGGAGCAAAGTCCCCTATTTCCCAGGCATCTCGACTTCAATGCTTCAGGATCCTCAGATCCGTCTCGCTACAGTTACAAATCAGCATCAGACTATACTACGGCCCCTACAACGACTTCTCAGGCCGCTGGATACACTGAGAGTACTGCTGGATTCTCAGGAGCTGTACCACCAGAATCCTCACAGTCACGCTACAAGGGTCCTTGGATTCCGCCACTGTCGGGATACTCGGCTGCGCCATCCCAAGGATATCCTTTTTCTGTAGGAAATCTGGATCGGAATTCTCAAGGATATCAATACACTAACCCTTCAGTTTCTGCAGGAATCTTCAAAACTAGCTCCTCAGAAGTGCATGATGGCGACGACATCCCTATGCAGACAGCAACCACTACAGAGCCAAGCTTCCCAGCGAACTATGGCTACAGCCCCAGGATTCCATTCCAGAATCCTACCTCTGGTAACGTGACCAATTCAATTCCTATTATTTCTAATCAGGGTGCTTCTTATGATGCATGTATTCATCCAAGTATCGCTAGGGAGCTCCAGAAGTTGAAAGAGATGATATCGAATGTTCCAGGGATCCTGAAACCTATTCCTGAGGTTCCTTTGGAAAGCCACAAGATCTCTAGATTTACTTGGCCAATATCCCAAGTAGAGATCCCGAAGCGTTTCTAGACTCCAAGCATGAAGCTTTATGATGGAACCACGGATCCTGAAGAACACGTGGCACATTATCGGGAGCGTATGGAGATCAACCCCATTCCGATAGAAATCAAGGAAGCCTGTCTATGCAAGGGCTTCGGATCAACCTTAACAGGGCCAGCCATGAAATGGCTACTGAGCATTCCTCCTAACACTATTACATCGTTTTCTCATTTAGTTAACTTATTTAACAATCAATTTTCTTGCAGCAGGACCTTTGAGAAGCTCACAGGTGACCTGTACCGAATAATTCAGAAGCCAGATGAGCCTCTCAGAGACTACATTGCCAGATTCGGACGAGAATCTCTTGAGATTCCTAACCTGGATATGGCTGCAGCCGTGGAAGCCTTTAAGATGGGCTCTCCAAAGATTCACGTTTTTATGATGACCTTGTCATGGCTCCTTGCAGGAACCTTGATGAAGTACGCAGTAGAGCTTTGAGATTTATTCGTTTGGAAGATGACAAGAGGATCCACCAAAGACTGGAGGTTCCTAAATATGATCCCAACAGCAAAAAGGCGGAATCCCCCGGGAAGCCGTATAGATCTCGTCCATATTCCAAACCGGAAAATCATAAAGTCAATGTCGTTGACCAAGACGATGATGATGAGGAGTATCCTAAGGTATCTGAATACTGTTTTTCCGTTGACATTGGTGGTTTGATGTGTGCTATGCAGGATCTAGGTGAAAAAGCAAGATGGCCCAGGAAGGATACCAAGCAAAGGTCCTGGAAAGACAAGACCAAGTGGTGTGCCTTCCATAAAGATTTCGGCCACCTGACAGACGAGTGTATAGCACTCCGAAAGGAAATCAGCTATCTACTCAGCAAGGGGCATCTTAAGGAGTTGTTAGGCAGAAAGAAGGTCAAGACTCAAGAAGCCGACAAGGTGCCCCAGAGAGCAGCTTCTCCACCACAGGATGCTCAGATTATTAACTTCATCTCAGGAGGCTCAGACATCTGCGGCACTTCATATTCCTCAGCTAAGAAGCATGCTAAGGAATCCGAATCTGAACAGGGTGACAGACCTGTCCGGACGTCCACCCTAACTCAGGACAAGCTTATATCCTTTGATGAGAGTGACCGTTCTCATGTTCAGGATCCTCATCATGATAGTCTTGTGGTTACTTTATATATTGCTAACCATTTTGTTCGCAGGATTCTGGTTGATAATGGGAGCTCAGTAAACATTTTGTTCCCAGAAACTGAAATAGTCCCAAGATCCTCAGTTCTGGTTGGCTTCAGCGGTGAAACTAAAAGCACCGTTGGGGATATCAGGTTGCCAGTATATATAGAGGAGGTAAACTCTATGCAAAAATTCTGTGTTATAGATTCTCTCTCTTGTTGCAATATTATTCTTGGCAGGCCTTCGATTCACGAGATGAAGGCAGTCCCTTCAACCTATCACCAATGTATCAAGCTTCCTACACCCTGGGGAGTTGTAAGAATTGAAAGTGATCAGCAGGAAGCCAAGAACTGTTATTCTACTTCAATGAAGAGCACCACTAAGGTGACGAAGGGATAGCAATTACAGAAAAAGGCACCCGAAGCACAGGAAAACAGGGAACTTGATGTCAAAGAAGTACCTCTAGACCCTGAGAATCCTGAGATCAAGGTGCTCATGGGAACAAGCATCCCAACCAATGTTGAGCAGGAATTATACCAGCTTCTCAAAGCAAGAACTTCAACTTTCGCCTGGAAGCATGAAGATATGACAGGTATCCCTAAACATGTAATTACTCATAAACTTGGTTTAGATCCTTGTAAGGATCAAACAAACCCTCACGTGATATCT
>JBCNJP010012659.1:0-13492 GCA_039602395.1 Deinandra increscens subsp. villosa | reverse complement strand
CCATTTACGTACTTTTTTTTTAACGGCGTTTGGAACTACTCCCCAAATCTCCAATACCTGAGTGAGCCTTCTTGAGACGGGATTGCAACCGTCCATACTGATTTTGACACTCCAGGCTTGGCTCACTCAGGAACACCATCAAGGAGGAAACTCACCACTTGAGAAAAACCCCCTTGAGTCAGGTTTGAACTTGAGACCTCAAGGTCCCCAAGCTCTAACCTTCATCCCCATACCATTGGGACAAATGCCCATTGGTAGTCCATTTACGTACTTATTTAACATTTTTGCTCTTTAAAATTCGAGTAAATTACACAGAAGGTCATTTATGTTTTATCTTGATTTCGAATTAAGTTCTTTAAGTAAAGTTGTTACATCTGACATCATTTATGTTCTCAATCTATTTTATAAAAGGTCATTTATCACTACCGGTGTTAAAAACCACCGTTAAATCATGGACACTTTAGTCATTTTACCAAACCTTTAAAATAAAACATTAAGAAAAATTAATAAAGGATGGGTCAGATCTTCTTTCTTCCTTGGTACGATGATCGGATCCTTCTTTTCTTCCTAGCTTCCTACGCATAAACAAGAAACTAGGGCGGCGTTAATGGTGGTTGAGTGATTCGGCAGAGAGAATCGGTGGAGGTTTTGAGCTGGAAACAAATTGAGATCGGGAAATAGGCACCGCCGGATGCGGCGGCGGTGGTGTTGGTGAGTGGCAAGAATGAAATGAAGGGGGGTTGACGGTGGTGATTGTGGAGGCGGTGGGACGAGTGAGGAGGAGCACGGTGGGAGTTTGGTCGGCGACAGAAAGGGGTTCTCCGGCGGCAAAGATAGCGAGTGCAAATCCAATGACTTTTAGCGAGCAGCCGTTACTCGGAAAACCTGATGGAGACTCCGGCGAGAGTGACAAGAGTTTTCTTAAGGGTGGTTGCCCCTCTCTTGCCACCGCGTGTTCCAATTGGTCTGTCGTCATTGACTAAAATCAACAACCCCTTGACTATGAACCGAACTCCGCGACCTTCTGCATATCCGGCGACCTTCTGCATATATTCATATCACTGAGGGTGTTTGGGATTGTTTGTTCGCTTGCCAATTGCTCGATTTGATCTGTTATGGTTTTTGTCGTTATTGTTTATCTGTATTTTTTTTATCTATCTTAATGATGAACTTGTTATAGTTTTTTTTTATATTTTATTTTAAAGATTTTGTAAAATGACTAGAGTGCCCCTGACTTAACAGTTGTTTTTAACACCGTTAGTGATAAATGACTTTTTATGAAATAAATTGAGAACATAAAGGATGTCAGATGTGACAATCTTACTTAAAAGACCCAATTCGAAATCAGGATAAAACATTAAGGACCTTCTATGTAATTTACTCTTAAAATTCTATATCATAGTTATTTAAAAATAGAGATAATCACTCGCTTTAACTTAGTGATACATATACTACTTAGGGTAAAAGTAATACATTCCCCATTTCCCCATTTCCCCAATCCATTTTTGGTGCCACCTCATCATTCCCCACCCTTCCCATTTTTCCCCAATTTGTGGAGTAATGGTTTCCCCACACCCCCATTTCCCCAAACACTTTTTTATAATAAAATAATTAAAATAAAATACTAATAAAAACAAATACATTTTATAAATAAAAATTAAATCCTAACATTACAAATAAAAAAAAAGTCCTAAAATTACTTATTCAATAATAAAAAAAAAAGTCCTAAAATTACTTATTAAAAAAAAAATCAGAAATTTTCGGGATCACTTTCGTCGTCTTCGTCTTCGTCGGATGAATTTTCTTCGGGGGGTGGAATGGTTTCCCAAACGCGATCGATGTGCTCGATCAAATCGGATCGTAAACTATGATGCATATCCTGGTTATGAATCTTCAAAAAGTTCGCGTCGATAATATGTTGTGGTATTGGGTCGTTTGATGCTTGAATATGATCCGGCTCGTACGGGCAAATGGCCTTCCCTTCATCCTCCCTTATCATATTATGCAAGATCATACAAGCATATATGATGTTAGTGATCTTAGCTATGTGTCTAGACCTCGCCGGGCTTTCGATGATCTTCCATTTCTTCTTCAGACATGCGAACGCTCTCTCAACATCTTTTCGTGCCCCTTCTTGTGCTGTAGCATATCTTCTACGTTTTTCTGTTGTTGGAGCCGTTAGAGTTTTTACAAACACGGAATATTCTGGATATATGCCATCCGCAAGATAATATCCGTGTTCGTATTCGGTTCCATTGACTTCAAATGAACACTCGGGGTCCTCGCCATTAAGTTGGCGGTTCAACAAGGTTGATTGTTGAAGGACATTTAAATCGTTGTTGGAGCCGGCGACTCCAAAATAAGCATGCCAAAACCACAAGTCTTGAGATGCAACGGCCTCGAGCATAATGGTTGGCCTTGCATGGTCACCACGGTGGAATTGGCCACGCCATGCGTTAGGACAAGATGTCCATTCCCAATGCATGCAATCGATACTACCGATCATGCCGGGGAAACCGTGTTTCGCTTCATGAAATTCATAGAGGTGTGTAACATCACTCCATGATGGTCGACGCATATACTTTTCATGATACATAGCACGAACATATTTGCAAAATTTATAAAGACATTGTCGTGCGGTTTTTTCTCCGATGTGCAAATACTCGTCAAACGCATCGGAAGTAATGCCGTATGCAAGTTGTCTAATAGCGGCAACACATTTTTGCAACGGGCTTAACCCCATCCTACCCCTTGCATCCCACCTTAGTTGAAAATATTTATAATTTGTTTCTAAGTCGTTGACAATACGTAAAAAAAGACGCTTATTCATACGGAAACGACGTTTAAACTTATCTTCGAATAGAGCACCTTCCGCAAAATAGTTGTTAAAGAGCCGATCGTGAGCCTCTTGACGTTCTCTTTTAATCGTCTTGCGTGTTCGAATTGGCTTTGAACTCTCGGCTTCTTCTTCTCGAGCTATCTCGAACATCATTTTCCCAAAAAAAGCGGCATCTTCATCGGACGATTCATCGGATGTGAAAGTCATTTTTAAAAATGAAGGGTGGTAGTGTTTAAAAAATGAGAGAGTGAGTAGTTAAAAAGTGTGAGGAAAGGGTTGGAATGAGTGGGTATTTATAGGGTTAAAAATAGTATTTATTTGAAAAAAAAAATTTTTTTTTTAAAAAAAAAATCAATATAGCCGTTTGGGGGGGGGGGGGGCCACCGCCAACGGCTCTCTCCCCACACCCATTTCTTCTCGGCGTCGGTACCCCAGCCCCACTCCCGATCGGTGATCCCGACCACCACGCAGTGGTGTTCCCGAGACCACCGAAGCCACCGAACACCCCCGACCCCCCCTCTCCCGATCCCATTACTTTCACCCTTAGTAAAGGACTAAAAATAGACAACTGTCACCATCGAATTCGAATTTAAGCTCAAAAGCTCAATTTCTCTTACCTTAAAACATTTAATTATTATTTTTAAATATTCTATTTTTTACCTTAAAACTTTTAATTATTATTTTTAAATATTCTACTTTTAAAATTAAAAATTTAAGGATTTAATTTTCATCGCTTGTCTATATATATTATTAATAATGTATATTCTTTAAATAACAAAAACATAAAATATAATAACTTATTTGGTTATTTATTATAATCTAATACGTAATTATAGTAATATCAGTATTATAAAGAGTATAACTTAATTATTAGGTATGTTATTTAACGTTCAGGCCGTGTAGTACACGAGATCTATCTTATTATTATATAATACACACTGCTTAATAAAGGTTTAACAAAAACGGACAAGTGTCATCACCAAATTTCATCTCATAATTTTTTTTCCTCTCAATTTCTTTTACCTAATGACATTTATTATTATTATTATTTTAACGGCGAATTTGGATTACTGACGGGACATTACACCACTCACCCTATCATCTCCAATCCCATCAGGATGAAACTCACCACTGGTGAGAAAACCCCCTACCCGATCATCTCCAATCCCCATCAGAATGAAACTCACCACAGGTGAGAAAACCCCCTGCCGAACTTGTAACCCCCATTTTCTATTATATTTGTTACAAATGAGACTTTAACCCAATACCCCATGATTAGGGGCATTTAATTAGTATTATAAATGTTATATTTTCAATACTGAAAATTTAAGAATTTAATTTTCATCCATCTTCTATATTTATTATTCCTTCGTTGAGTAAAAAAAATTATTTGGTTATTTATTATAATCTAATACGTAGTCACAATAATATCAGTAATATGAAAAGTATAATTATTATATATATTTTTAACGTTCAGGCCATGTAATACACGAAATCTATTATCTATCATAGTATTATATAATAAACACGACTTAAAAATGATTAAAATTTGATAAGTGTTATCATCAAATTTCACCACATAATTTTTTTCTCGCCCAATTTCTCTTACCTACAAAAAATCTAATTATTATTTTAAAATGTTACTATTTTTAGAACCAAAATCTAAGGATTTAATTTTCATCCCATATTCATTGAGTAATTAATATTCATTCAATAGTGAAAACATAAAATATTGTAACTTATTTGTTTATTTATAGTAATCTAATATGTCTTGTAGTACTATTAGTAATATAAAGAGTATAAGTGAATAATTATATATATTTTTTAACGTTCAACATGTGTAATGTACGAGATCGATCGTACTATTATATAATACATGTTACTTCATAAATGATTAAAGAAATGGACAGGTGTCACCACCATTTTTCACCTCACACATTTTTTTTCTGATTTCTCTTACCTCAGAACATTTAATTATTATTTTAAAATGTTCTATTTTAAAATGATTAATTTTCATTCCTCATCTATATTTGTTATTCATTTGTTGAATAATTAATATTCATTCTAGAATAAAAAATATAGAAAGTAATAACTTATTTGGTTATTTGATGTAATTTATATGTAATTATAGTAATACTAGTAATATGAAGAATATAAGAGAATTATTATATATATTTATTAATGTCCCACCCTGTAATATACGAGATCTATCCTAATATTATATAATACATACTACTTTATAAATAATTAAAAAAAATAGAAAGCGTCACCGTCAAATTTCAACTCAAAGATTTTTGTTGCGCGCAATTTCTCTTACCTCGAAACATTTAATTAATATTTTGAAACGTTATATTTTTAGAACCAAAAATTTAAAGATTTAATTTTGAACCCTCATCTATATTTATTATACATTAAGTGGATAATTAATATTTATTGATTAATAAAAATATAAAAAATAATAACTTATTTGGTTATTTATTGTAATATCATAGAATATCACTAATATGAAGAGTATATGTGAATTATTAAATATATTTTTTGAAATTCAGTCAGTGTAATACACGAGATCTATCATAGTATTACATAATACATACAACTTAATTATTATTTTAAAATTATTCTATTTTTCCACCTCATAATTTTTTTTCCGCCCAATTTCTCTTACCTCAAAACACTTAATTATTATTTTAAAATTATTCTATTTTTCATACAACAAATTTGAGGATTTAATTTCTATCCATCCTCTATATTTGTTATTCATTCATTAAATTATTAATATTCATTCAATAAAAAAACATAAAAAATAGTAACTTATTTAGTTATTTATTGAAATCTAATACGTAATTATAGTAATATGAGTAATATGAATAGTGTAAGTGAAATATTAGATATGTTTTTATTCCCCTCACAATTTAGTAGAGTAGATACCCCTTTACCTTCCAATGTGAATGTCAAATGTTTAAATATTACATGACACGAAAAATGTAAAATATTATTGTTTTGGTCAAAAACTGCCTAAGCAATTAGTTGATCAAACTTTGTAAGTGAGGTAGCGTGTTTGACGTAAATAAAGATGGAAATGTAAATTTGGAGATCGACACGAGGATGTAACGAGGGAAAATCCAGGAATCCTTGAGTATCCTCAAGGAGCCTAGCAAAAAAACCTCGGGGGCCGGTTCAAAGTACCTGCCTCCTAAAACTTTTATATAATAAATGTGTTGAGTACAAATGAAATGAGCTCGTAATCTAAGTGTTAGAGAGAATTGTGATCGTAGAATGAAGTAAAAAGTGTGTGTGTGTAAACCTAGAGCTCAGTTTAAATATGGATTACATTGTAACAATATTCCCTCAAAACTAGCAACTAACTCCACGTCCCTCACACGACCGTTAGAAGCCCACTCAGTCCACGTTTCCGTTAGTTGACCGGGTCTTTAGGACACGTTATCCATGCTTGAGCTAACCTGCGAATAATAAACAAAAAGGGAAAAGCAATAGTTAGTCAAAAAATTTAATTCAGGATCCTTACAGTGAAGTGCTTGCGAGCTGATGCGAGCTGCTCAGTATCTCCTGAATTCTAGTACCAACAATTATAGAGATGAGTCGGATGTTTTATCAAAGTGGGCCTTTAGCGGTGGGTTTCCTTGTGATGGGTGTGCAACACAAAGGTGTAATTTGTTTTTTATGAGGTAAGATGTCAGCAGTCTATGAGGTAAGATGTCAGCAGTCTATGAGCCACGTATGTAGAAAAAGATGTGGACCATACCTCTGTAGTATATAAGAAAAAAAACTGTTTGTTTTTTACTTCTCCAGATTGTTAAAATAAACTGAAATTTAAGTAAACCGAATTTTTAAACTAAAAATAGTTTTTCAACATTAAAATTTAAGAGTGCTACTATTCTACCCACTCTATTCTTGAATTTTACTTGTTAACACCCCCCCCCCCCTTTAAATTCATATAGAATTATCATTCAAACCTTTTCATTTTCTTTCGGTATATATAATCATTTTTTAAATAATTTTTTTTAAATAAAATTAGAAAATTATTTTATGAAAACTGTTAAAAAGAACTTTTAAAAAACTTTTTTACACAAAAACTGTATGAAAACATTTAAAAAAACTTTGTAAAAAGCGTTTTTTTTAAATTGTTTACAGTTTTTTATAAAATAACTATTTAATTTTAAACTTAAAAATAACGCTTTTAAAAATTAAATGTTTACGAAAGTTTTTTCTCAAAAAAGTGTTTTTCAAAATTTGTTTAAAAGGTTTTTTAAAAGTTGTTTATAATATTTTTTTTAATAATTGTTTAAAAGATGTTTTTTTTTACTTTTTGAAAAACGTTTTTTTGTAACTTTTTAAAGAGATGGTTAAAAAACATTTAAAACAAATGTTTAAAAATGTTTTTTTAATTGTTTAAAAAGAAGGTTAAAAGATGTTACAAGTGGTTGGGTCACATATAAATCAAGAAGAGCCCACACATACAATTTTCAATAAAACGTCTTTGTAAAAACAATCTGTCTACACACCTAAATGTATGTGTGACACATACATAAGAGGACAATGGAACTTTTTGAGAAAAACAAACACCACCAGAAAGTCCTGGTTATTCGCACGGATTGTGGTCGCAGCGTGTCGTGGGTAAATAGTTTGCCATGATAAGAACCCCGAGTAACCGGATGTTTGCAGTTAAAAAAAATTTGGGGATTACAAGTTAAGCCAGGGGTTTTTTATCACTAGCGGTGAGTTTTCTTCTGATGGGAGTTGGAGATGATTAGTGAATAGTGTAATGTCCCCGTCAGTAATTCAAATTTTTCGTTAAAAAAAAACAAATTATTTTAAAATGTTCCATTTATAAAACTAAAAATTCAAGCATTTAATGTTCATATGTCATCTATATTTATTACTCATTCATTGAATAATTAAAATTCATTTAATAATGACAGCATAAAAATCATAACTTATTTGGTTATTTATTATAATTTAATATGTAATCACAATAATGTCACTAATATAAAGAGTATAAGTAAATTATTAAAAAAAATTAACGTCGTGTAATATACGAGATCTATCCTGGTATTATATGATATACATGTACATATACATACATACTACATAATAAATGATTAAAAAATGACAAATGTCACCACTAAATTTTACCTCGCAAATGTTTTTACGTCCAATTTCTCTTACCTCAGAATATTTAATTATTATTTTAAAATGTTTTTATTTTTAAACCAAAAATTTAAGTATTTAATTTTTATCTCTTATCTATATTTATTATTTGTTCATTTAATAATTATTATACATCCAATAATAAAAACATAAAAAATAATAGGAAAATTGGAAATAAATAATCCCAAATTTTCATGTTTGGCCGGTAATAATCCCAACTTTTAAAATAGCTCCTAGTGGTCCCAACTTTCACTATATTTACCTTTAATGGTCCTATAGCTAAAATCTCTAACTCCGTTAACTCCCTTAATGACATGGCACGTGACTTGGGAATTTTTTCTTTATAATTTTGAAATCTCCTATTGACCTACATGGCATCCACATCATCAAGGGAGTTAACGGAGTTAATGATTTTAACGATGGGACCATTACAGGTATATATAGTGAAAGTTGGGACCACTGGAGCTATTTTAAAAGTTGGGATTATTGCCGGCCAAACATGAAAACTTGGGATTATTTATTTCCAATTTTCCAAAATAATAACTTGTTTGGTTATTTATTCTAATATAATACATAGTCATAGTAATATCAGAAATATGAAGACTATAAGTGAATTATTAGATACATATTTTTAACGTTTAGCTCTGTGTAATACACGAGGTCTATTATTGTATTATACAATACATATACATACTACTTAATAAATTACTAAAAAACGAACAAGTGTCACCATCAAATTTCACCTCACAAATTTTTTTCCGCCCAATTTCTCTTACCTCAAAACCTTCAATTATTGTTTTATAATGTTATACTAGGATAGAACTTTTCGTATTACCGAAATAACGTATTACACTAACATTAAATAATAAACTAAAGTTATAATTCATAATATGATATTGGTGACTTTACCCTCTTTATAAAAATAATATTTAGAGCCCATGTCTTTACTTGTATATTTGAAAAATGCAACGTACAAAAATGATTGGTAAAAAAACAATCTGACCCTAAATAGCAACTAACATTCATTTATGATTTGATGAACTTGAGACTCTAAGTCTTTATAAAAGTTAAGTGAGTATAAAGTTTTATCAAGATTATAATGAACCGAGTCCGATTGATGAGTATAAAATCTAAATTTTTAATCAATACTATAATGTTATATCAATAAAAAAAATGTTATCTTGGTATACATTAGGAAACTTACAATTGAATTAGTCATCTTGTTGTAAAATTTTCAAATTGGATGAACATGAATCATTTGATATGGTAGAAAAATATTTAATATTGGATTTATGAACATGATTTTTGTCGTTCATGAATTTTTTTTATAAAGAGTATCATCCACAATGTTGATTGATTCCGTAAAATAATATTAGGTATTCATTAATTAAAATTAAATATGATTTGCTTAATTATATTTGAAAACACACTAAGTAAGTTTTTATTGGTACTTTATAAGTTTTTTATATGTTTATTAAAATAAAAATAATAATAGTTTATAAGAAATAACTTTAAATAAAAATAAGATGAAAATTAATATATGGTTGTCATAAATTCATAATATAAACAAATACAAATATATCATAATTAATTATAAAATAGGATATAATTTCCAATAAAAAAATAATTAGTTAGGGGTATATTTGGGAGGGAAAACTTTTATGAGAGTGAATATAGTGTTGACATGTGTCAACAATTGTAATTATTTATTAAAGTAGGAAGATTTTTAAAACCGACAATTTAAAGATTTCATTTCCATCCCTCATCTATATTTATTATTCATTCATTGAATAATCAATATTTATTCAATAATGAATAATAAAAAATAATAACTTATTTGGTTCTTTGTTGTAATTTAATGCGTAATCATAGTAACATTAGTAATATGAAGAGTATCATGTGAATTATTATATATATATCTTAATGTTTAGCCCGTGTAATACACGAGATTTATCATAGAATTATATAGTACATACTATTTACTAAATGATTACAAAAAATGAGCAAGTGTCACCACTAAATTTCACCTCATAAAATTTTCTCTGCCCAATTTCTTTTACCTCAAAACATTCAATTATTACTTTAAAATGTTCTATTTTTAAAACAGAAAATTTAAGCATTTAATTTGTCATTCATCATCTATATTTATTATTCATTCATTGAATAATTAATATTCATTCAGTTATAAAAACATATAAAAAGTAACTTATTTGGCTATTTATCGTAATCTAATACGAGATGTTTATCACCCTGCGTGTTGCTGCGGGGTTGAATTTGTATGCTGAACGAAAGTTAAAAAGTTAAGGGTATAAAGCGTAAAATTCTAAAAGTCTCGTGGTGAAAGTATAAAACTATAGACGTATACTAAAAATAAAAGTAGAAAAGTTAAAAGTTTCGTGGCACAAAGTAGAACCCACTCGCGCGTTGCGGCGGGCCTGCAATAACAGTGTCCTTCAGTTTTATTTGATCTCGTGACCCGCATGCGTTTCGCAACAGACCACCCATTTACCCGTCAGTTCAAGTAAAAAACGTTTAAAAAATGAAAGTTAAAAAGTTAAGGGTATAAAACGTAAAAGTCTATAGACTCGTGGAGAAAGTATATAACTATAAAAAAATACTAAAAAACGAAAATAGAAAAGTTAAAAGTTTTGTGGCTAGAGTAGAAGACCACAAAACTTAAAACAAAAAGAACTTCAAAAGTTAGAAGGTAGAAAATGTAAAAGTATGAAACATATGTAGTTAAACTATGAAAACCCAAGGTTTACTGTTACGTTAAAAAAAGTGTTAAAGTTTAGGGTAGAAACTATAAAAATGTCAATATGTCAAACTCCGTTAAAGAAAAAAAACAAAGTGTTAAAGCTTAGGGTAGAAAATGTCAATATGCCAAACTCTCGTGGCTAGACCATGAAAAATGAAAAGTTTAATATTGAAAAAAAAGTGTTAAAGTTTAGGGTGGAAAATATCAATATGCCAAACTCTATTAAAGAAAGAAAAACAAAATATTAAAGTTTAAGGTAGGAAATGTCAATATGCAAAACTTTCATGACCGAACCATGAAAAAAGAAAAGTTCACTATGCCTTTCTCAATTTCCATTGTGTATATACAAGTTGGTCGACCCGCGCTTCGCGGCGGAGTCGGACCATTTTAAAAAGTCGTTTAGCTAAACCATTATGGATTTGATATGTGTAGACCCACAACAAACGAAAAATGAAATGACAATGGAACTGTAAATTAAAATACAAATAAAACTTTGAAGGAGTTTTGTTTTTAATTGAAGAACCAAATCAGTTTAAAAGAAATAGAACTATAAAATCATGACAATACATGTTTCATATATAAGGGGCTGTTCAGCCTCTTTACCTCATCAACAAACCATAAAAGCATATGGCCAAAGATTTATTAGAAGAAACAAATCCATACAAACATAAACCTGATGAAACAATGAAGAGACGAATCGATTAGCGACCAGTGACTTTCTAAAGGTCAAAATAGCCAAATATCAACACCATGAATTCTGACTCTTGAAAGTGAAAACAAATACCTGCAAAAGCAATTTTCGGTCAAAAAATGTAGAACACCAAAATATTTAACCTTCTAACGTCAAAATAGTCAAATATAAATACCATGAACATTGAAATGTGACTCTTGAAAGTCAAAACAAATACCTACAAAAAAATGCAGAACACCACAAAAAAAAAGACCTTTAAAAGTTAAAATTGCCAAATATGAATACCCAAAAGTTTGACCTTTTAAAGTAAAAAATGCCTAATATGTGTAAGGACCATTCCGATCAAAATTGGACCCTTTAATATCCTTTCCAAAACATTGGACATCCTCATTTGCAACACTATTGCCATAATCCAACAATAGCACACAGATCCATATAACTTATAATGTAAACTACTTACAAATTTATTAAATTTCTTGGATCCATATAACTTATAATGTAAAATACTTACAAATTTATTAAATTTTCTAGTCACCAAGTGCTACTGGTCACAACCTGAAATTTAATACAGTGATTTAAACAAACTTAGTTGGTGTGGAAATTATGCAACACTCCAATTATCCCAAATCATCTCCATTCATGTATTCTTCATACTTAATAACAATATATTGACACAATAATCTACAGAGACTAATTATTTATCATTAATAGATAAACAAACAATGGTACTTGACATACGTTGTAAGGTTCAATATCCGACATACACTTTACACTTGTCGTATGTTTTGGCTTTTAAACATTTAGAAGCTTTTCATTTGGTTAATCCAGTGTTCACACTTGACGATTAGCATTCAAATTAGGGAAAATAACAATAATAATACATAATATAGAAAATTTCACAAAATACAAAAACAGAGGTCTTCTAAATGAAATTAATAGTGCTAGTTGTTAACTAATTGGATCTCAATAAAGAAACACCAACAACGAAGTAGTGAACTTCAATGCAGATAAGAATATAAAAGCAAACTAATGTTTAGCAAATTATAGATGAATAATCAGTTCAGAATAGTGATCGGATGTGATAATCGACCTGACATCCAAGAACATTAAATCGGCCGTCCTCGATTGCAATTTTCCCCAAATCACTTCACCTATATTTATGCATCAAATAAAAAATCAAAATCAAGAATCATTAACCAAGAGGCAACCAAAATCAAGTTCCACATAAGCAAATTACCTCACATTAAGGATGATGGCAACCTCAGTTCCCAGCTATGAATGCAAACTAAGTAGAAGACATAACATAAAATAAAACCCTAGATAAGAAAATCATCATAGCTAGCTCCAAACCTCTGCAAGAATAAACTTGGTATAGGGCCTAAGGTTAAGAAACAAAAAAAAAACACCAACATACAAACCTGTGGATATAAATGATAGATTAAGCGATGCGCCATACAAAAAAAATCACCGTATCGAGCAACCACAAAAACTGAGTGACTGTTTAATATTTACAGGAAAGTAGCATGTAGAAGAAAGAACTAACCGAGAAGAAGAGGTCTTCGCACTTCGAGTCTCAGCGTTAGGTCAGATCTGCGAAGCAAGACCGAAAACATCGAGAGGTAAATCGATTGGCCGGCATCGTCGATGTCGGCCAATGGATACCGAAGCTTCATTTGTTCGACGGTAGCGGTGCAAATCACCGGATTTACAGACGGTGGCTCACAACAATGAAAGAATACGACGGCGAAAACCTACGATAATCCGCTGCCTCAACCGAAATACGGTGCATCAAGTCGGAGAGGAAGAATGAGGAGGCAGAGAAGAAATTGAGGGATTGCGTAAACGATGAGGAAAGAGAATGTATAATTGAAGATGAGGCCATGCCAGGAGAGATGAGAGAAACTTGCACAGGCAAAGTGCATAAAGCAATCAAGTTGTACCTAAAAAGTTATCAGTATGTACCATAAGCAATAAAGATGGTACATCATGCTTTAGAAATTGTACAATCAAGTTGTATTTTGTATATATAGGGTAA
>JBCNJP010012658.1:0-13493 GCA_039602395.1 Deinandra increscens subsp. villosa | reverse complement strand
TCATAAGCTTTTCAATTCTATGACTAATAATGTCACTTACTATGCTTCATGATCTCTTTATTCATAATTAAGATCAATATAACATCAACTAATCATTATAAATGTTCAATAAGATACATGAGCAATTCAACTCTTCCATCTTTACAAGATTCAAGATTTTAGAAAAGTGAATTCTTGTACCATTTTTTTCTTCAGCAGGGCTGCTGTAATGGTCCTTTTTGACCCCTCTACGTATTTTTCCAGCATTCCATGTTCAAAGATGGAACGTAGTGGACGGAAGTACCTTTCCAGGCGTATATGGCACGCCTTCTAACGATTTTTTTATGATTTTATACATCATTTCTAAAAACAGGACAGCAACCATATTTCTTTCCAAACAGCATGCTGGAAATCTAAATGGTCATCTTAACGTGTTGTTTTGACCCATTTTACATCAGATTCGGTTTCCGGGGTTCAAATACAAAACATAGTATTCACAACAAGCTTTTCAATCATGTATCATACATCCTAAATGGACATACAAGTGATCTTATACGACACTTACAAAACAGCCCCACGACTAGATTTTTATCTTTTTCATGGTTTCATACAATTCCATTTAACACATTTTTCAAGCATGGGTTTTCAAGATTCATACCCATTCTTCTTTCATGCTCTCTAATAGTGTATCATCCCTACACTTATTCATTGATTCAAGCATTTCATCTAAGTTAGGCATTTCATCAAACACTTAGTGTGCATTAACATTCATATGCCTAATTTGACACCCATTACATATGAGCTATTACCCAATTCATGCAACTTACTAGGTTTTGCCAATCACCTCTGTTGACACACATCATATAACATACATTCATCACATAATTTCAGCAATTAGAGTTATATTATCTAACTTCTCAACCCCTAAATCATACGACCTAACTTTGGGGTTTTTCATGCTTAATTTCACTAGCTTCTCAAGATTAAAGTCTTAAGCAAGCATACCAAGCATTAACAACAATGATTACATCAAAATCGCAGCTTCTAATAGCCAAATTCATCTTAGAAATTCGGAACTTAGCATGCAAGTAAATTAAGATTACTTACACAACAACCTCCAAGAGTTTCACCATGTTTGAAGCTTCCAATTTCTTGCTTAACCCACCAAAATCGCACCTTGAACCCTTTTGTTGCAAAATTTCGATTTTGGGGATGAAAGGGGGAGAGTTCACGTTATTTTTCTCAGCCCCAAATCTGATTTCCAGATTTCATAAGTGAACTTTTAAGAATTGACACTCCTAGTCCCTCTAGTTTGGCCCTTTTGCCTTTAAATCCCAAACTTTGTCATATTTCTCATAACACCTTATGTTATCATTTCAATAACATATTGTACATAAAAATGTCTTAAAACATTTATATAAGTGTAATAATTATTAATATTACACTTACACATTATTTACATCCTAACCGTGTTTAGGATTTGGGACGAAATATTGCATTTTCCTCAATTTATCAAAACATTACATCTTATGGTTTTCGGGATATTATTAGGTTCTAAATTGGGTACTAGCATAGTAAACCCCAATGTCCTCCTAATATCATCAATTAGTTGACACCTCGGTTAATTTAGGACATCCCGAAATTGGGATGTTACAGATGTCAGAACCGTTACATTGCCAAACTCCAGAATTCAGCTTCCAATCTCTACAATTCTTCTCTCGGGCAGTATTCGTCACGCAGGAGCTGTTTAAGCTCATCCCAAGTCATAGCGTAAGCCAGGTCTGTTCCCATGGCGTCAGCGTGAGAATTCCACCAAGTTAGCGCGCCATCAGTAAAAGTGCAAGTAGAAGCACTCGACCATAAACCCAACGGGGCAGTTGCTAATGCGAAAAACGGATTCCGTCCGTTCGAACCAACGAATCAAACCCACGGCGCCTTTCTGTGCCCTTGAAGTTAGTGGGTTTGTAGTTCATAAGGTCCTTGTATGAACAGTCGCGGGAACCTGGAATGTTAAAACGTCTGAATACAATCGGAGAAATTGTAGTCTGGATGTTCTCTAACATTAAAGATCGTTAAACCTTACCATGTGGTGGATTGCAATTTTGTCGGTCGTGATCCTGTTGAGCAGTCACTTGCAGCAACAGCTTCAGCAGCTCGTTGAGTGATTAGAGCCTCAATGTCAGCTTCAGCAACTATATATATATATATATATATATATAGGATTAGGTTAAAATTTGAACCAATTGGTTTTGAAAACGATTCCAGGCCACTACACTTTTCAAAAGAGGACCACTCAAATTCATGGAGGCCATTTCCTTATATATAACTAGTTGCTTAGAATGGTTCTCAAAATTTATCGAAAACCATTTGGTTCTCATAAGAACTTTTTGTTCAAATACGAACTTTTTGTTTTGAGAACTTTTGAGAACTATAAAACACAAAATTTAGAGTGGACCACTACAATTCATGGGAGAGGGATACATGTAAATAAACTTACGGCTCAAATTAGTTCTTTTTAGTTCTCAAATCAAATTGGTTCTCAAACGAGCCTCTCCCGGGATATATATATATATATATATATATATATATATATATATAGGGAGAGGATCCATTGAGAACCAAACTGGTTTTGGAGATGCCAAAAAGAACTGAATTTGAGCCACAAGTTTATTTACATGTATCCCCCTCCATTAATTGTAGTGGTCCCCCTGACATTTGTGGTTGCAATTTAGTTCTCAAAAGTTTCTCAAAACAAAAAGTTATCAATTGAACCTAACCCTATATATATACATATATATATATATATATATATATATATATATATACACTATATATATATATATATATATACACTATATAATAAACAAAAAGTTTGGTCATACTTTAATTGGTAAAAAGGAGACACTAGACATCACCACAAAATTTTGGATTAAGTCAAAAATTTAATAAATGATTATTCAAATACTAAATTTCCATAATAGGGTTTATTTAGTTTAAACATTTAATAAGTAATTATCCAGTCAAGTAATTATTCAAATACAAATAATTATACCAAAGTTACTAAATTATCCGATATGAGGGTTTAATATTAAGGTTAATACTTTTAATCAAGATAATATATCCAATGAGTGATTATCCAAATTACAAATTTTCAAAATAATATAAGTTAGTACATGTACTCCAAATACTTTAATATAGTGTCAATAATACTTTAATCATAATAATATTTCAATTATATATTTTATATGTAAAATAAAGTATTTTGTTCTATTTAATTTTATATAGTTTTGTTTTACTTTAATTAACTTTAAATTCAAATTTATCATTAAACAAAAATTTTATTTTCCGTGACTAGATTTTTTTTATTGCAAACATCCGATTACCCAGGGGTCTCATCATGACAAATGGTGTTACCCACGACACGTTACGAATGCAATCTGTGCGAGTAACCAAGACCCTCTGTTTTTCACATCCATCCCAGAGGAAACCCACCGCCTAAATGCTCACTGTCGTAAAACCACTGATCCACCTATAATTACTGAGAAATTTTTAGATAGTTATAAAAATATATAATTGCTGTAGATTAATTATGATTGTATTTAGTCGTGTAACACACGAGGATAAATAAATTAATCTCTCTCTCTCTCTCTCTCTCTCATATATATATATATATATATATATATATATATATATATATATATATATAGGGTAAGGATCATGTAAAAACCACATCTTTTTGCGAAAACCTAAAAACTAATACTAAAACCTTCATAACTTTTTCATACGATCATATTTTTTAAAAAAATTTGCACCAAAAACCTTAGAATTATGAGTTCTTTAATTCTGGAAAAAATTTAAAAAAAACTTTAACGTCTCGTCGTTTTTTTATTAGTGCACATGTGCACTAATAATAAAACTCATACATATAGTATGCGTTAATGTTTTTTTTAGAAAAAATCGCATCAAATACGTTATAATTTTGTTAGTTTTTCGTGGTTTTTTATTAGTGCACATGTGCACTAATAATAAAGCACTTTATACGTGTCGTATACATTAATATTTTAAAAGAGAAATTGCACCATAAATCTTATAATTGTGTTATCTTTAACTCTGAAAATATATTTAACGTTTTAAAATTTTTTAAATTTTATGCTACACATGTGCACTATAACTAATAGTTATAGTGCATATGTAGAATTATCATTAGTTCTATGAATATTTTAGTTTTTTTAAATGTTTTTAACCTAAACAATATGTTTTCGCATGACAATTCTCATTTGTGTAGTACTAATGAAAATGGTGCACATGTGCACTAATAATACACATGTGCACTAATTTTTTTTTCTTCGAAATATCAATTTCTTTTCCAGAATCAAAGACAATAGAATTTTAAGATTTTTGGTGCAAGTTTCATAGAAAAATATTAACGTATGTAAAAGTTATGAAGGTTTTAGTGTTAGTTTTTAGGTTTTCGCAAAAAAAAAGAGTTTTCGCAGGATCCTTACCCTATATATATATATATATATATATATATATATATATATATATATATATATGGGTAAGGATCATGTGAAAACAACTTTTATTGCGAAAACACGAAAACAAATATTAAAACCTCTATAACTTTTTCATACGTTAATATTTTTATAAAAATTTTGCACCAAAATCCTTAAAATTATGTTATCTTTAGTTATGGAAAAAAATTTAAAAAATAATCAAATTTTTTTAAAAATTATTATTGCACAGGTGCAATAATTTTTATTATTATTATTATTGCACATATGCAATAATATTAAAACCTTTATAACTTTTTTCATATGTTAAAATTTTTTATAAAAAATTGCACCATAAATCTTATAATTCTGTTATCTTTAATTCTGGAGAAAATTAAAAAAAATTCAACGTTTTTTTTTATTTTTTTATTATTGCACATGTGCAATAAAAATTTATTATTGCACATGTGCAATAATATTAAAACCTCTATAACTTTTTCATACGTTAATATTTTTGATAAAAAATTGTACCATAGATCTTATAATTCTGTTATCTTTAATTCTGGAAAAAATTTAAAAAAAATTAACGTTTTTTTGTTAATATTGCACATGTGTAATATAATTAATACGTATTATTGCACATGTGCAATAATAAAAAAAATCACGAAATTTTATATTTTTAATTTTTTTTCCCAGAATTAAAGGTGACATAATTTTAAGACTTTTGGTGCAAATTTTTTTAAAAAATATTATCGTATGAGGAAGTTATAGAGGTTTTAATATTTGTTTTCTTGTTTTCGCAATAACATCTTGTTTTTATTTGATCCTTCCACTATATATATATATATATATATATATATATATATATATATATATATATATATATAGAGAGAGAGAGAGATGAGTTATTCTACATCCACCAAAAACTCTACATCACTACATCCACCTTTTTTCACAAAAAAACACCAAAAAACACTTTTTAACAAATTTTTTTTTTGAAAACACTACACCTCTAATCGCTATGTTAGCTTTCTAGAACACTTTTTTTTTAAAATTTTTGTGGTGTTTTTTTTTGGTGTTTTTTTTCGGTTTATTTTTTTTTCAAAAAAAACACCAAAAAAACACTTTTTTTAATTAATTTTTTTTTCTAAAAACACCATTCTTCTAGACGCACCAAAACACACATTTTTTTGAATTTTTTTTTATTTTTTGTATTTTTTGGCGTTTTTTTTGAAAAAATAATAAAAACGCCATAAAAATTTAAAAAAAAGGTGTTCCAGAAAGAATATATAGCGATTTGACATATGATGTTTTTTAATTTTTTTTTAAAAGAAAGTGTTTTTTTGGTGTTTTTTTTTTGAAAAAAAGGAGTGGATGTAGAGGATGTAGGGAATTTGGTGGATGTATTCTACCCCAGTTCTATATATATATATATATATATATATATATATATATATATATATATATATATATACACAGGGGAATGATCAAATAAAAACAAGATGTTATTAGCGAAAATACGAAAACAAATATTAAAACCTCTATATAACTTTCTCATACATTAATATCTTTTTTAAAAAATTTACACCAAACATCTTAAAATTATGTCACCTTTAATTCTAGGAAAAAAATTAAACATTTAAAATTTCATGATTTTTGTATTATTGCACATGTGCAATAATACGTATTAATTATATTACACATGTGCAATATTAACAAAAAACGTTAATTTTTTTTTATTTTTTTTCCAGAATTAAAGATAACAGAATAATAAAATTTATTGTGCAACTTTTTATCAAAATATTAATGTATGAAAAGTTATAGAGGTTTTAATATTATTGCACATGTGCAATATTAATTTTTTATTGCACATGTGCAATAATAATAAAAAAACTTGATTTTTTTTAATTTTCTCCAGAATTAAAGATAACTGAATTATAAGATTTATGGTGCAATTTTTTATAAAAAGTTTTAACATATGAAAAAATTATAAAGGTTTAAAATTATTGCATATGTGCAATAATAGTAATAAAAAAATTATTGCACTTCTGCAATAATAATTTTTTAAAAAAAACACTTGTTTTTTTTCCAGAACTATAGATAACATAATTTTAAGTATTTTGGTGCAATTTTTTTTTAAAAAATATTAACGTATGAAAAAGTTATACATGTTTTAATATTTGTTTTCGTGTTTTCACAATAAAAGTTGTTTTCATATTAACCTTACCCTATATATATATATAGGGTAGGGTTCAATGGAAAACCCAGAAAAACTCTTTTTTAGTCATTGATCAAAAAATTTATGGCTGAGATTAATTAGGGTAAGATTGTAATTAGGTGTAAGAATTTTTAATTAATGATGAGTATTGTTGTAATTTTCCACCCAAAAATTTCAACCATCAAAAGTCATATTCCTAATTTTAGTCATCATTCTCTCTCCTCTCTAATCAAATCAAATCACTTCCCAATTTCTTGAACCCTCAATCTGCGATTTTAAACCCTCTCTCATAGAATCACGTTTCCTCGTTGAATCACTTTACCTCCATCGTCGGCATTGTCACCATTGTAACATTCTAGTTTCTTTTTAGAAATCGGCGTTTTCAAGATTGTTACAGCGATGTAATCTATTAAAGTGGTTTGCATACGTGTTGAATAATATTACAGTGGTGTAATCAGTTTGGTTATTGGGGTTTTGTTTTTTGCATACATGTTGAATAATGTTACAATGGTGTAATCAGATTGTTACAGTTGTGTAATTTGTTAAAGTGGTTTGCATACATGTTGAATAATGTTACAGTGGTGTAATCAGTGGTTATTGATATTCTTACGTGGATGTTATATTACAGTGTTGTTATGGTCATCCTAATGCAGATTGGTTACGGGGATGTAATGAAAAACCTAATGTCGGTTTAACCCGTTGGGGGTAATATCACAGTGTTATAATGGTTACATGCACATTGTTGTTACATTGTTGTAACAACATCTATTAAGAAGAAAGATAAGAAAAAAATAATGTTTTCGTATGCTTAAGTCGTGGATTAATGTGAAGAAGAAACCATGATGGGAATCAAAATTTCAATGTATGAAATTGATTATGGATCGAAATAGGAGTATAATACGGATGATGGATCGAGATTAATGAAGAAATCTATGGGGGGGGGGGGGGGGGGAAGATTATGTTTGAACTTGATGAAAAAAATGGGGGTTGTAGATGGATGATTATGGAGTTCGATTGTTATGGATTAGGGTTAAAGGAAGAAGAAACAACGTACAGGAAAAAAAATCCATGATTATAGGATAGTAGTTATTATCATTAAATTAAAAAATTATTTACTAAATTAGAATATGGTAAGTTACAATCTTACCCTTATTATAAAATAAAAAAACAAACCCTATATATATATATATATATATAGGGTTAGGTTCGAATGGAAACTTTTCTTTTAGAACTTTTAAGAACCAATTTGGGCCACTAATTTTCAAGGGGAGAGCATTCAAATTCATGGGGGGGGGGGGGTTTCCATATATATAAACTAGTGGCTAAGATTAGTTCTTTTAGTTCTCAAACCCAATTGGTTCTCAAATCGATCCTCTCCCTATATATATATATATATATATATATATATATATATAGGGAGAGGATCATTTGAGAACCAATTGGGTTTGAGAACTGAAAAGAACTAATCTTAGCCACTAGTTTATATATATGGAAAACCCACCCATGAATTATAGTGGTCCCTACCTGAAATTAGTGGTTGAGATTTGGTTCTCAAAAGTTTTCAAAATAAAAAGTTCTCATTTGAACAGGGGTAATTTGGAACCCACCGTTGAGTTGAGGAAACTTTGGAACCTCGTAAAAAACGAGGTTAAAAAAACATTTTTTTCTCAATTTTTTATGGTGGTTCTTTAGGTTATATACTACTCTTAAATGAAAAAAAAAATCAAAAACCGCCTAGTAGATTTTTTTTAAAAAGAAATTGCACCATAAATCTTATAGTTGTGTTATCTTTAGATTTAAAGAAAAAAATAACATTTTATAACTTTTTCTAATTATATGATGCACATGTGCATCACAGGAAATAAAAATGTTAAGTTTTTTTTTAATATTTTGTTCCAGAATTAAAGATAACGTAATTCTAAGACTTTTGGCGCAAATTTTATGAAAAATCGTTAACGTATGAAAAAGTTACGCGGGTTTTAATATGTGTTTTCGCAGGATCCTAACCCTATATATATGAAAAATGTCGGGGCGTTTTTTTAATTTTTTTCCACCTAGGGGTAGCCTATGACCTAAAGAATCACCATGAAAAAAATTAAATGAAAAAAAAACTTTTTGACCCCGTTTTTAAAGAGTTTCGAAAGTTTTCCCAACTCGAAGTGGTTTTCACCTTAACCATCCCATATATATATATATATATATATATACTAGCATTGTGCCCACGTGTTGCGGCAACGGCAGTTCATATATATATATACTAGCATTGTGCCCGCGCGTTGCGGCGACGACAATTCATAGGGCGTTATTTGTCTCATGTTCGTGCGTTATGGTGGCGCGACAATTTACACCGTGTTATTCATTTATGTTAATGCAATGCAATTCGGCGATAATTTACGACACCGAACTCGTTTTCTATGTGCATGATGATGCAACGTTTACACTATACGCGGTACTGGATTTTCTATCTGCGCACTGGAGGGTGACGACAATACACAACACTGTACACAAAATCTCTCCGCACGATGCAACGACGGCGACAAACGACTAACACGATACTTTTTTCGTTAATGTATCAACTCGGTACATTGCATGTCTGTTATTTTCTTATTCATTGTAACGTTAATGTTTTATGCAAAGTAATACATACTTTTATGAAAGATGTGACATGCCTAAAAAAGTAAGTGCCTAAAAAGTTAACCACTTAAAAGACATCAAGTGAATTAATAAAAATATCAACGAAAGTTAATATCAAAGTTTAAAACTGAAAATGGGATGTGTATCGGTTGCTGACATTTTCTTCTTTTGTACAATTGAAAACATCAGCCAAAGATGAACCAGTTAAGACATTAACCTGTACATGTCATTATAAAAGACGTCAAAAAAAAAAAACGTAAGCCTGCTATATATCATTCTTGTTCGTAACTGGATAGAGAACCTAAATAACAGAACCCAAAGTTTCTAAAAAATACAAAAGGAAGATTGGTCTCTAGAGGTCAAGATGAGATAGATATACCTGAGATCACATTACATGACCATCCTTTAATCATCTTATCATCCGGTCACTAAAACCACAACATTTTCTTTACTTTTTTTAATCTTTGACTACCAATTTCAATTTGTTCCATCTTCACTGCTTCACTAATAAAAAATAAATAAATAAAAAAGTGAAATTAGCATGTGTCGTGTTTGTCTGATCCCTGTTGCATAGCATTGAAGATTCAGATCTTTAATTTTCCTGAAAAACACATGATTGATGCTATGATACACGTGCTCAATGAAAATCATTTGGGTAAAGTATGCAATTGTTCTTGACTTAAAAAAAATCATGATTAAGTTCAAGTAACTCCTTATGCCAAATCAATGTGCTACTATTATGTCACACCCCGAGAAATGACTGAATGTGGGCATGTGACTGATTCGGCATCATGGTCATGGTTAGGAATGATTGACTTCTAAATGAATATTTAATTTACCATTTGTCTTTCAAAAATATAAGTCTCAAACATTTATTTAAATATTTAAAACCATGGCAGCGGAAATAAAGTAGTGGTTACATGATAAAGTTTTCAAAAGACAATGTCATGAGATTTATAAACATAACTACCCTAAGGCGTAATGCGTCTAAATCTCCAAAATGAAATGCATGAACACACGGCAGGCAGACCATGATATGACAAGCAAGATCGAAACAGAAAAACATGGAGTTGCAGTCTCTAATCACCCGAGAATTCAAGAATTTAAAAAGGTCAACAGAATTGTTGGTGAGTTCACAGGTTTTATGACACTAGAACTGTTGGAATTTATGTTTGAAAATGTTTAGTCTGTCAGAATATTAGTTTATTTGACACTGTTGTTGTAAAGATCAATCATGAACCTTGAATTCAAAACTAACTGTTTACCCACTCCTGATGTTCTTCCCCAAGAACACCGAATGACCAGAATAACAAATGTACCCCTTGACTATAACCATGGAGTCATGACTGGAGCGACCAAGTCAGGGCAGGGTCGTCAACCCAAATAGATCTACTCACAAGCTATCGTTTCGAATGAACTAATTGAACTCAATTAATAGTGGGACTTAGGCATATAACATGAATCAACATGAATACACAGATTGGGGATATGAAAAGAACATGCAATCAATACTTCTTACAGTTATCATAATATCTGACAAAAAATGAAATTGAAAAGTAATCATTGAATTCTCCCCCAAGTTAGAAAACAGAAATGTAAAAGGGGTCGTGAAGACTCACATGTTCGAAGATGGATGACATATATGATTGGTTGAACTTAGCCTAGCAAACGTCTACAAGGTAATGTTATGACGTATTAGGGTTTGGCTATCTTGAGTTAGTGAATACGTCACTCAATGTTCAAGGTTAAGTCTCGACTGTTATTACCCGATGACAGTGATGGAAATCCTAGGACATTATTTATTGGTTAATAAATAATATTGAAATTGATGAGTTTTATTATTTATTTGAATAAATAAATAATAATTAGATTTTCACGTTTAAAATAAATAGATATTGAATAATATGGATTATTTTTCTTTAAACGTTAGGACAATTATAAATATTTAACTTATTAAATATTTGTAAGGTTTTGAACCCTTTTGATTAATAATAAAATCTTTCATTAGTATGAAGAAATGTTTCCAAAAATATATGAAGTTATATTTTGGTAAAATTATATGTCGGTTCGTCCGGTAGTTAGCCGGATTCACCGGTTTGACCGATTTGACTCGTTTTGTGACGTTTTAAGTTTCCTTAACACTTAGGTTTTGTTAGTAGACTTGTTCTAATGTGTTTTAGGGTTCTAAGTTGCCAATTGAAATGATGGATGTTTAACTTGCAAAATTCGACGCTTTCGAGTTACCGAAAGTTACGGTTTTTGTCCGTTTTGCTTTCGAGTTACCGAAAGGAGTAATGAAAGAAAAATGATAAAATAAGAGTTGTTGATGGATTACCTTGATCAAAGAAAGTATTAGAAGCTTGATTCAAGTGGTGGTTGATGGTGAAAGTTGGTGGTTGGCGGTGGTGTATGATGGGCCGAGAGCAAGAGAGAGATAATAGAAGTGTGTGTTTGTTCTTGAATGGGTTAAGTGTGAAGTGGGATGGTTAAGTGTTTATAAGAGATGGTGGCTAGGTGGATTTGGGTTCGGTTTTAAGTGAGCCGAGAGGGGGGCTCGGGTTTGGTTCCTAGCCGTGAACAAAGAAGAAAAAGAGGAGAAATGGTGAACCAATGGCTTGAGTACTTGAGTCTCCTTGTGTTCAAGTGTTTGTAGAATGAAACAAGGTGGGTGTTTGTGGGTGAGGTTGGGTCGGCCAAGAGGAGGGAAAAAGGGGAGGGAAAAATTTCCATGGTGGTTAATATCAAATGGATCTTGTGTTCCTTGTACTTTCCCAACATTTTTGTCCCTTACCATCACTACAATGATGGATGGTTTAGGAGAAATATAGGCACTCGATGAGGATCTTTGGGTTGTCTATAGACATGTGGAAAGTACACCATCAAATGAGTTGTTAGGGAATTGGTTAGCTTGGTTAGGGAATCTCGGTTAGAACCGAATGGGATAGGGAGGAAAGAACCGGAAAAAGAAAAAAAGAAAAAAAAGAGAGGGAGACGGGATTCGAACTCGGGAATGGAACGAGAGAAAGAGAGATGGTATGGGGTTCGAGGCCAAGAAAAGATGGAGAGGGACCGGTTCGATGGCCCAAGAAGAAGGAAAAGGTAACTGGGCTCGGTGGCCCAAACCGGAAAAGATAAGGAGAAATGGGCTTAGTCCGAATCAAAAAGAAAAGAGAAAGAGAAGTGGGCCGGGCCGGCTAGGCTATCGGGCCGGAAAAGAAAAGGAAACGGGCTGGAGGAATGGGCCGCAGAAAAAGAAAAGAAAGAGAGTTGGGCCGGTATGCCCATTGGGCTTGTTGGGCCGAATCGGGTCTCGGGTCGGGTCGGGTCGGGTTGAGTCCGGGTCGATCCAACGAGTCCAACGACACTTAGTTTGAGTCAAAAGGATAAACGGTTGAAAAGTCGGTTTTTGGCTCGAGAAGGAATGATTTATTTATATATATATATATTAATCACTAAAGTGATTTAGCTTCGTGTTTAATATTCGAATGAATTGCGAATGTCACAAGTCTTGATTGTTTTTTGGAAAGGGTTTCCCCGGTGATAACTTTATAAAAAAGAACAAGAACAAGAGCTGCAAGGCAGGAAACAAGCCACCAACGGCAGCAAACAAAGGCACAGGGACACACCCCTGGCCAAAACCAAAAAACAAACACCCAAAAAAACAACAACAAACAAAACACAACTAATTAGCCCCCATTGTCAAACAAATCAGACTCAGAAATGTTCCACTTAGCCAACTTCACCGCAACATTCAACGATCTCTTGTACGTCAGGGAAACCAGCCGAAGCCTAGTCACCCCCAAAATAATTCCAGCAAGCACATCAGGAGGCCGAGTCTGGTTGCGAAACAAACGGTTGTTCCGCTCCTGCCAAACATAGTAAGAAGCAGCAGCCACCCCAATACGAGCCACAATCGACTCAAAAGACTTCGACCCAGCCACAGCACACAGCTTTAGAATAATATCAGTCCACACATGGTTGATATCACCCAACCCCAATTTCGTCCTAATAGTACTCCAAACCGAGGCAGAATACGAGCACCGGAAAAACAAATGATCAATCGAATCAAAGTTGGCATAACACAAAGGACAACACATCATGTTTTGAGATCTTCGAGTAGACACCCAAGAAAGAATTCTCTCTTGCGTAAGCAATCTGCATCTCAAAAC
>JBCNJP010012657.1:0-13493 GCA_039602395.1 Deinandra increscens subsp. villosa | reverse complement strand
CGGGTTCGGCAATCATGATTCATCTTCATATTGAAATTTTGATTTTAGATACTTATGTTATAGTGTCACTCTGTTCGGCCTGTTCACACGACTCGATTCCTGTATTACATTTGTACAACTCTTCTTGTAAGAGAACGCTTGATAAGAAGATCATTTCCTATGCTTTTGATTAGAATTTATTTTGAAATTCTCTAAACGTTTGATATCTTCTTAACATTTGGTTCACATTCTTGACTAAAACATCAATCACTCCATTTGGAGTTACCAAACCTAAATTCTTCCGATACGTTACTATCGATTCGACTCTTATAGCAATTCACTAATTTAAATTTCGGGACGAAATTCTTTCAACAAGGGGATGATGTGACGACTGAGAAATTTTTTTTTTTGTGACCAACTTGTAACCACGTTATTCAATTTTCGGGACGAAAATTCTTCAACAAGGGGATACTGTGACAATCCGTATTTTCAGGTCATTTTCTGACATTAACTGAATGTAAATCGTATTAAATGTTGCGTGAACATTTATGTGATTGACTGTGTTGACTTTAGTAATTAGAGTTTTGTATAACCATCACTATACGAGCATGCACTTAAAGTATAGACGTTTTATATTCTATGATTTTATGTAAATCATGCGTGGTGATTCCTCAGGGTCATTCTGTCATTTCATGTGACGAGTTAAGTTATCATTTTATGTGATATATGTATATATATATTCACACGATTTATCATGTGATTTATGTGACAACGTTTCACGAAATTTTACGTTTTGTTTTATGATTATATGTGATTTAAATCTACGATTTTAAAAGGTATACATATGAAGTTATTAATACGAATTTATGTGACGAGACAAAGTTATATTTTATAAATGTTATACGATATATATATTTTGGCATACACTCGTATATACATCGTCAAAGTTATCTTCGTCAACTCCGTTAAAGAATTCGTTAACGATATCTAAACTTCGAGGGACCACGTATGCGTTTTCCAAATTTATTATCGCTTGAACAAACTTGGAGGACTCATTCCGTAATAACCCAAACTCAAATCCTTTGAATGAAACAATCAAAGGGACTAATCTTGCCAATAGATAAGAGTTGGTTTTGGAACCTCATGAAAACGTTCATGATGACTGCAGGAGTTCAGTAACCGACATGAAATCAATTCGTAATTCAATTCCGTGCTTCAATTCTCGTCGGTTACAAACGCATGAAATTTACATACAACAAACACAACCGACGCTCGGTTCCTTCAATCATTGAATCCATTTTGATCTCTCGTGAACCCTCTCCAGAACCATCATCGTCAACAACCACTAAACCAAAGAAATTCCGGCCAACCACCACCTTTTGAGCACCAGCGATCACATCACGGTGATCGTGGAACTCCGACGAGCAACCAGGAGTTGACGCAGGTGAGAATCATAAGCGAGCTCGAGTTTGCGGTTGAAGTTCGGCTTCGTTTCCGGCATCAAATCATGTCAATCTCTCATCTCCGACTCAAGGTAACCACTCATCTATTCTACCCGGTCGTTTTTCATGCCTCGTTATTATGTAAAACGTTTTTCCGGTGACCGGAGTGCAAGTCCGATCACCAGAGCTTTTTTTTATGAAGAAGATGACCCAGTCGGGTCTGGGTTATAAAGACCACGTTCGGATAAAGTAACAATCGCTCAATTAGCCCAGCGGTTTGGGCGCTGAGGTTGTTCGCGAGCAGCGCGAGTTCGAAACCCGGTTCCACAACCTTTATTTTCTGTTTCATTTTATGATCCCTATTTCATGTTTGGCTTGCTGCTGTTTATAAACGTTCCGATCGGCATGGTTACCAAATCTAAAATCTGCCCCGCTGGTTAAGCCGTTGGATTGATAGATTGAGGTCTCGGGTTCGAACCCGGTTGACCTGTACATTTTCTGGTTTTTTTTATGTTGCGATTTTGGGGCATAGGGTCAACTTAAACTTGTTTAAAACGGTTTCATAAGAATGTTTAAACCCGTAAAATGTATTTTAGATTATTAAACCCGTAAACTTTGATGCTTAGAACTAAAATATAGTTTTAATAAATTCGTATATATATATATATATATATATATATATATATATATATATATATATTGCATAGATTAATATATAAACAATATCGTTGGTTTATGAAAACGATTAGATATTTTGTGTGAACCTTAAGTATATGTATCTTGTTTGTAATCTCGTTATCAATGTAATTTGGGCGTTTGGTTTATATATATATATATATTATGTATATGTATATATTTACTTAGGGTCTTTAAACTTAGAAAATATATATATTTGATATATAACATATTTTTCGCGTCTTTTCGGTAATCGCTCAGATTCGGCGAAACGTGTCACCCTTGACTTGTTCTGGACTTCACGATCATTCGTTTTCGTCATTTTCTTTAGACTTGGTCGTTTCTAGTCGAAAACACACTTATATTATCGTGATCGTTAGGTGTTTGGTAGAAAAAGCTGCTATGTACACTATATTTGCTGTTGTTGATTATCTGGACTTGTTGTGCACCCTAAGGTGAGTTTCACGGCCCCATTTTACTGTTTTAAATCCTGTTGGGGGAGATTAACATGCAAACACTTGAACTGTTAGATAATTATATCACCTGAATGATAGTGGCACACTTATGATAAAGTCCTCACTTTTAGAGTTACTGTCAATGTGACATCAGCGGGAACTTATTTAGTAGATCTACTGGGCCTGACAATCCCCACCCGGGTCATTCGCGCTGACTTGATTGGATATCAAACGGGTGTTATATACTTCTTAGTCTTAACGAGGCACAATTGAACTGTCGAGCTTCAGTAACTGGATAGCTAGTTTATCTAGTCAAACGTGCACTGATTTCTTGAAAATAGCCTAGTTAGCTATTGATATATTATCTGGAATTTATTAACTGAACTTGAGCATGAACTTGAACTGTTGTTGAACAGTCAACCTTGAACTTAAACTTGAACTCTCGAGGAACAAGTGATTTACATTGAACTCGGACTGTTGTTGAACAGTCGATTTACATTAACTTGAACTGATAAACCTGTGAACTCACCAACCTTTGTGTTGACACTTTTTAGCATGTTATTTCTCAGGTTGCAGATGTTCGAGTATCACGAGTACGCATGCATGAGTCTTGAAACACTTTTAATGTCTTTGAACAAGCCACGTCACCTTGGGTGACAGAGATTTTACATAAGTACTTTTACTGTATTTACGCTTCCGCATTTGTAAAACTCTAATTATATATTTTAATGAAATATGAAACGTTTTAATTAATTATTGGTCCTTTGGTGTAACTAATGAACGGCGATCCTGGTTTGTCACGCTCCCTACGGCGCGTTATCGCGCGTGGGATTTTTGGGGGTGTGACAGATTGGTATCAGAGCCATTGGTTACAGCGAACTAAGATTCGTCTTAGACTGTAACTGTTTTGTATTAGTTGCACATAAACATTTTTCTCATGCATCGTGATACTCACTCCTACACACACCTGGTTTACGATATGTTATTCAGATCATCCATTCCCCTTATACTCCCGGCGAGGAGCCGGTTAGTCTTGAGTCATTTTTCTTAACCTCTCTAAGTTGTGTACCTCTTGGTTAACATTCATGTATAACAAGACGTCGAATCAGATCGAAGAATCACGTTTATACTTTTGAAGAGCTGATTGCTACTCGGGATTATTCAGGATTGAACAACTAGGCGTAGTGCCCATACTATGGAGGTATGTTGCATAAGGAAGGTGGTGTAATACATCTTCTTGTCCTTAAACCTCTATTTTAGCTTAAAAGGTTCTTGTTATACCTGCCTTACGCATATCTCTAAACTCATCCGTTCAGGAGATGTTATCTCGATGTGCTACTAGCGCGATTATTTAGCTTCACTAGAGTTAGCAGGTATGAATTCAAGTAGCTGCCTATGGGACACCTATATCAACTTTTGTTATCCTGGTCGTCTTCACATTTGCTGTGATCTCTTAAGATCTTTCCCTTCTCGATTTTATCGCGTTGTGCGTTGAGATAATCCAACTGGAGTACAATTCTTATAACCCCAATGAAACCTGATGCAGGTCGACTGAAATCCCCTCTTTGTGTATCGGATTGACGCCAGAATGTGTGATACTTATTCCCTAACTTCGAGCTAAGCTAGGGTCGTTGTGATAAACCCTACTCAGATCCTATTGAGCTAAATTTCTGGTTGACTCATTTCGGGTGGGTCGTTCCAATTAAAGCGAACATGTTGTTTTCGACACTTGTCTCTTTAACGATTTCTGGTCAAGATAACCTTGGGTTAGTGACCCCATCCTTGATACCCACTTTGAGGATAACTTACATGTACTCCACAATACTTGGTAGCTGAAGTAAGAGGAACTAGGGTGACCATATAGGGTAAATTATAATTACGGGTGCACACGTAAATGTAATTTGTAGTGTATGGAAATCCTATAGAATCCTACTAGGCAAGCTAATGGTCGTAATTGGGAGCAAATTTATGTAATTTTTTTTTTCTTCGTGAGGCTGAATGTTGAGCATGTTGAAATTCGACTAGATGATCGAAGTCGTCTATCTTGTAAACGCTATCGCGCATGATATCATCTCTTATATATGGATTCTAATCCATTCGTGAACCCTTTGACACCTATTACGAATGTTAGTCCGGAAGGGGCACCGTTTAACTCGTGTATTTAAATGACAAGTTTTTCGTAACTGTGAACACTCTCGGCGAAACCTTCGACTGGTTTGAACTCATCTTGAATCATAATTCTACCTTTGCGACTTTACCTACCATATCAACCCCTGAAACTTTATGATTGCGAGACAACTTGTATATATACATTCACCGGACGAATACCCAGACAACATTGGATAAACGAACTAGGTCAAGCATATACCACGAGCATTGGATCATATTTCTTGGCTAAAAACTCTTGTGAACTTTGCCTCTGAATATTCAGATTTCCCGATTTTCTTATGCGAACCAAAACTTGTTGCCAGCAACAACGTCACGATTGTACAAACTGCCTATCTCACTGCAAGCATATTTATGGAGGTAATGATAGTGAAAAGTCTACCTAGTTTCAAACTGACGACTTCCAATTTTAACGTAATGACTATTCCGCCTGACCTTTTGAACCCGTGCGATTGAATTATGTGCATGATTCGAACCTTTTATGATTTAAGAACCAACGATTTCTGATTCTCGCGCTTTTGTAATCCTTTATGTCTTGGATGAACTTTGAAGCTTCGAACCGGAAGGTGTTACATTTTTTGTTAGCTTTTCTACTAGTTAAACACCACTGATAACCTTGTATCTCAATCGCAGTAACGATAAAAAATCTTTTTATGGAAAGTCTATTTACACCCATCAAGCATGAACTTCTTGCTATCGATAGCTAATTGTGCTATCAACCGCATTATCTCTTCCTACTCATCGAGTACGCCAAGATATCCATACATTTGTATATTTATTAATGCTCCTGTCATAACGGCTATCGACAATTCCTGATACACGAATCCTCATCGTCCTTTTCAGAAAACTTTCATTAATGAACCCCCAGCTTGAACTTAAATCGTGTGGCCTGTTTAAATTTTGATCACCTTGAAATCTGAAGCTTTATGATATTCGCACTACGCATGCCAAACTCTCAACGATTTTCACGAGAATAGCAAACCTTACGCATCCTACCGGTCTCGTGAATGGAAATACCTACACCTTTTGTTTGTATAACGTATTGAGGTTTTAATCTCTCGCCCCTTTTACATTCAAGCGTATGGGAGAAATTTAAAGTCCTTTATTTACGATGAAAATATCCCGTGTGGTTTGACTAATAGCTAGTAATGGCAGGTGGCTGGTACACTTTCAAGGTGCTGGTAGTGTGGTGGGTTAGCTGCGGTACACCCTATATATAAACATTAGTGGCACGTTGAATGTGGAACCGGTACCGGACCAAGGATTGACTTTAGAGTCATACGCAGCCCGCAGGAGCGTCATCTTGAGAAACTTCATCTAATAGGACTACGTCCTTGACAAAATTGCTTAATGCTACTTTCTCCGAGATTACAGATATCCCTTATGTATTTCTACCAAAAGAGACATGCCCAAAATAATCAAACTCCGTGCTTTCGGAAGACTCTCCTACGTGAGTTCTGACTCCGATGAACATCAATATTTTGAAAATCAGAGATTTTCCCTTATGAATGACAAACCATCTGATCGAATGATCAACTCCAACTTTTAGAAGCATGTGTAAGAAGTAGATCGACTTTCGTTTAAGGGACACTACTTTTGGGTTGACGACCTGTTTTTGTAAATTTTCTGGCATTCACTAAGGTGATCACCCCCGATCCTTTTCTATGAAGCACCGCTTTGACCTTTTGAGCCGCAATAGGCATGCGCTAAACACTAAAGAAAACTCATGTGTCCAGAAAATCAAAGCCCAAAACCACTTTTGAACATCTTGATGTTTTATGTTTCGAAAACACCCTTTTGCAACACTTTCGTACCTTATCTTACTTTTGAAGACCATTGAACCGATGTGTTGACAAGAAAAGAAGCATGACGCATTAAGCGCAAGAATACCAAGAAGATTGGGCACACTGGTGAGCTCAACCAATGAAGATTTCTGTAACGAGATGTTTACTCTATTAGGTTGTATAACCGTTGACACGTTCATTTCGATATCTATTTACGTGAATTACTTGCCAAATCATGTCAAGCAAGTTGTATAATTCTCTCTGAATTCTATACCATCCATTATGTTATTTGCATCCTCCATGCTGGTATCTTCACTAGTGCCAGTTTGAACTCACATGTCGTTCTTCGAATGTGTAATTGCGACTATCAAAAGCTTGATATCCCATCGATTACCAGAATTCGCGAACTAAGTCGTTGGCGCTTTTCATCTTAATTTGTTATTCTCATGCTTGATGCCATGCGTATTCCTGCAGAGCACTCTTCGATATTCGGTACCTCATAGTTACACTTTTATTTTGTTGGATCTTCACTTTAAATTTTTGGATTATTTAGCAAGGTGTGCATGGTGATATGTTGTATGATACTGAACTCCAACCTGAATTTGAACCTAATTGTCTATGTGATCTCTTGAATAATTCTTAACAGAATCAAATAAATTTTTTTTTTAAACAAACTGTTACGTGTTACCTTTTAGATGGAAATGGGCTCTTGATTAGATTTCTTTTTAGACCTCGGTCCTTTTGTCACAAAATCAGTGTGTTACCATTTATATTTTAGTATGTGAGAAACTATTGAACCATCTTAACCATGATAAATAGTTTGTTTGCTTCTGATCCTCTCACGAGAAATGTTTATATAACATACATCTTTATGCATGCTAAAATTCGAGAATCTAATCCTATGTTTAGGGTGTATAAATTGATTAATCATTCAAGTGCTGGTTTAAACATAAGTTGAGTAGAATTGCATGATTAGTTATGTGTATGAAACGTCTTACGAACTAGAAAATGACATGTTGTGAATGTATTAACTTGAATTGGATATGAAAACCATACACCATACAAGGTCCTAAGTCTCCTACCTCGGTGGGAATGACAAGACTGTGTGAAGTTGCCCCGTCAACTTTGCACCGTATGGGTTGTGTTGGTTGGTTTGTGAACTCATATGCTAGAGATATGCCATGTTAGGTTAGTATGCTAGTATATAATATGTTCGGACAATTGTATGTGTTGTATGGTAAACCTTCATGATATATTGCATGCTAGTATGTGTTGACCATATCGATCATTAAAGAGAACCTTCATAGAGACTCAAATGACATCTGAACATTTGTAACATAAAAAGTGATTTTGAACATTATTACGAATCTTGTGAACTTAATTGGTCATAACTCCATAAAGCACTACATCAACCAATGGTTCCTAATGTTAACTTGTTTAGTCGTGTGTAATTCTATGCTATTTGCTAGTTGGCAGGCAAATTCCAGACGTTTACATTTTCGTTACAAGATGGGTCTAGTAAACAAACACTGATTGACTTGATGCACACACACTCTTCTCATACTCAAATTTCTTTCTCTTTGATTCATCTGGGTTATTGGTGAATTCGAATTCCTTAACTGAAAACGAGACACGGCGTGGGAACCTCACTCCCAACATTGGGTACAATAGCTGGAAACTACTCGGACGTATCATGATTCATCTTCGTATTGAAATTTTGATTTTAGATACTTATGTTATAGTGTCACTCTGTTCGGCCTGTTCACACGACTCGATTCCTGTATTACATTTGTACAACTCTTCTTGTAAGAGAACGCTTGATAAGAAGATCATTTCCTATGCTTTTGATTAGAATTTATTTTGAAATTCTCTAAACGTTTGATATCTTCTTAACATTTGGTTCACATTCTTGACTAAAACATCAATCACTCCATTTGGAGTAGGAAACCTAAATTCTTCCGATACGTTACTATCGATTCGACTCTTATAGCAATTCACTAATTTAAATTTCGGGACGAAATTCTTTCAACAAGGGGATGATGTGACGACTGAGAAATTTTTTTTTTTTTTGACCAACTTGTAACCATGTTATTCAATTTTCGGGACGAAAATTCTTCAACAAGGGGATACTGTGACAATCCGTATTTTCAGGTCATTTTCTGACATTAACTGAATGTAAATCGTATTAAATGTTGCGTGAACATTTATGTGATTGACTGTGTTGACTTTAGTAATTAGAGTTTTGTATAACCATCACTATACGAGCATGCACTTAAAGTATAGACGTTTTATATTCTATGATTTTATGTAAATCATGCGTGGTGATTCCTCAGGGTCATTCTGTCATTTCATGTGACGAGTTAAGTTATCATTTTATGTGATATATGTATATATATATTCACACGATTTATCATGTGATTTATGTGACAACGTTTCACGAAATTTTACGTTTTGTTTTATGATTATATGTGATTTAAATCTACGATTTTAAAAGGTATACATATGAAGTTATTAATACGAATTTATGTGACGAGACAAAGTTATATTTTATAAATGTTATACGATATATATATTTTGGCATACACTCGTATATACATCGTCAAAGTTATCTTCGTCAACTCCGTTAAAGAATTCGTTAACGATATCTAAACTTCGAGGGACCACGTATGCGTTTTCCAAATTTATTATCGCTTGAACAAACTTGGAGGACTCATTCCGTAATAACCCAAACTCAAATCCTTTGAATGAAACAATCAGAGGGACTAATCTTGCCAATAGATAAGAGTTGGTTTTGGAACCTCATGAAAACGTTCATGATGACTGCAGGAGTTCGGTAACCGACATGAAATCAATTCGTAATTCAATTCCGTGCTTCAATTCTCGTTGGTTACAAACGCATGAAATTTACATACAACAAACACAACCGACGCTCGGTTCCTTCAATCATTGAATCCATTTTGATCTCTCGTGAACCCTCTCCAGAACCATCATCGTCAACCACCACTAAACCAAAGAAATTCCGGCCAACCACCACCTTTTGAGCACCAGCGATCACATCACGGTGATCGTGGAACTCCGACGAGCAACCAGGAGTTGACGCAGGTGAGAATCATAAGCGAACTCGAGTTTGCGGTTGAAGTTCGGCTTCGTTTCCGGCATCAAATCATGTCAATCTCTCATCCCCGACTCAAGGTAACCACTCATCTATTCTACCCGGTCGTTTTTCATGCCTCGTTATTATGTTAAACGTTTTTCCGGTGACCGGAGTGCAAGTCCGATCACCGGAGCTTTTTTTTATGAAGAAGATGACCCAGTCGGGTCTGGGTTATAAAGACCACGTTCGGATAAAGTAACAATCGCTCAATTAGCCCAGCGGTTTGGGCGCTGAGGTTGTTCGCGAGCAGCGCGAGTTCGAAACCCGGTTCCACAACCTTTATTTTCTGTTTCGTTTTATGATCCGTATTTCATGTTTGGCTTGCTGCTGTTTATAAACGTTCCGGTCGGCATGGTTACCAAATCTGAAATCTGCCCCGGTGGTTAAGACGTTGGATTGATAGATTGAGGTCTCGGGTTCGAACCCGGTTGACCTGTACATTTTCTGGTTTTTTTTTATGTTGCGATTTTGGGGCATAGGGTCAACTTAAACTTGTTTAAAACGGTTTCATAAGAATGTTTAAACCCGTAAAATGTATTTTAGATTATTAAACCCGTAAACTTTGATGCTTAGAACTAAAATATAGTTTTAATAAATTGGTATATATATATATATATATATATTAAATAAAAAAAGATCATGGTTTTACATAAAAGGTAAAAACTATATATATATATATATATATATATATATATATATATATATTGCATAGATTAATATATAAACAATATCGTTGGTTTATGAAAACGATTAGATATTTTGTGTGAACCTTAAGTATATGTATCTTGTTTGTAATCTCGTTATCAATGTAATTTGGGCGTTTGGTTTATATATATATATATTATGTATATGTATATATTTACTTAGGGTCTTTAAACTTAGAAAATATATATATTTGATATATAACATATTTTTCGCGTCTTTTCGGTAATCGCTCAGATTCGGCGAAACGTGTCACCCTTGACTTGTTCTGGACTTCACGATCATTCGTTTTCGTCATTTTCTTTAGACTTGGTCGTTTCTAGTCGAAAACACACTTATATTATCGTGATCGTTAGGTGTTTGGTAGAAAAAGCTGCTATGTACACTATATTTGCTGTTGTTGATTATCTGGACTTGCTGTGCACCCTAAGGTGAGTTTCACGGCCCCATTTTACTGTTTTAAATCCTGTTGGGGGAGATTAACATGCAAACACTTGAACTGTTAGATAATTATATCACCTGAATGATAGTGGCACACTTATGATAAAGTCCTCACTTTTAGAGTTACTGTCAATGTGACATCAGCGGGAACTTATTTAGTAGATCTACTGGGCCTGACAAGCCCCACCCGGGTCATTCGCGCTGACTTGATTGGATATCAAACGGGTGTTATATACTTCTTAGTCTTAACGAGGCACAATTGAACTGTCGAGCTTCAGTAACTGGATAGCTAGTTTATCTAGTCAAACGTGCACTGATTTCTTGAAAATAGCCTAGCTAGCTATTGATATATTATCTGGAATTTATTAACTGAACTTGAGCATGAACTTGAACTGTTGTTGAACAGTCAACCTTGAACTTAAACTTGAACTCTCGAGGAACAAGTGATTTACATTGAACTCGGACTGTTGTTGAACAGTCGATTTACATTAACTTGAACTGATAAACCTGTGAACTCACCAACCTTTGTGTTGACACTTTTTAGCATGTTATTTCTCAGGTTGCAGATGTTCGAGTATCACGAGTACGCATGCATGAGTCTTGAAACACTTTTAATGTCTTTGAACAAGCCACGTCACCTTGGGTGACAGAGATTTTACATAAGTACTTTTACTGTATTTACGCTTCCGCATTTGTAAAACTCTAATTATATATTTTAATGAAATATGAAACGTTTTAATTAATTATTGGTCCTTTGGTGTAACTAATGAACGGCGATCCTGGTTTGTCACGCTCCCTACGGCGCGTTATCGCGCGTGGGATTTTTGGGGGGTGTGACAATCTCGGTCGGAGATAATGGTCTTAGGCACTCCATGACGTGCCACAATTCGGTCAATGTACAGCTTTGTTAGCTTATCCATGTTGTCACTTTCTCTCATTGGGATAAAGTGTGCAGATTTGGTTAATCGATCAATGATAACCCAAATCGCATCCGGTCGATTCGATCGATGAGGTAATCCTGTTACAAAATCCATGGAGATATCCTCCCATTTCCATTCTGGGATCTTTGGCTGCTGTAATATTCCAGAAGGCTTTTGGTATTCAATCTTCACCCTTGAGCATGTTAAGCACTTAATTAGCCACATATCGCGCGATGTCGGCTTTCATGTTCGGCCACCAATACAAGTTTTTCAAATCTTGGTACATTTTATCCGACCCAGGGTGCACCGAATATCTTGACTTGTGAGCCTCGTCCATCACGAGCTCACGAAGATTTCCAAGTAAAGGAACCCAAATTCTGTCATTGTAATACCTGAGTCCGTCGGACTTAATTTCGGAGTTACCATCCACCCCTCGCAGTGCTTCTGCTGCAAAGTTTTCTTCTTTTAAAGCTTCTTGTTGGGCATCGCGGATCCGATCCGGCAATCCCGTGTGAATGGTAAGTTGCAGCGCTCGTACTCGTCGAGGCTTTTCGTACTCTTTTCGACTTAATGCATCAGCCACAACATTGGCTTTTCCCGGGTGATATTTGATTGCTAAGTCATAATCATTCAGTAGCTCGACCCACCGTCGTTGTCGCATGTTGAGATCCTTCTGATCGTAGATGTGCTGTAAGCTTTTGTGGTCGGTAAATATTGTGCACTTTGTTCCGTAGAGGTAATGTCTCCAAATCTTGAGTGCATGAACAACGGCTCCCAATTCCAAATCATGCGTTGTATAATTCTTTTCAGTGTCCTTCAGTTGCCTGGACCCATAGGCAATCACTTTGTCCCGTTGCATCAACACACAACCGAGTCCTTGAGTGGATGCATCACAGTAAACAACAAAGTCGTCAACCCCATCGGGTAACGCGAGAATCGGAGCTGAACATAACATATCCTTAAGAGTTTGAAACGCGTGTTCCTCTTTTTCACCCCATCTATATTGCACTCCTTTGTGCGTTAAAGCTGTTAAGGGTTGAGCTATTTGCGAGAAACCCTTGATGAATCTTCGGTAATATCCGGCAAGTCCCAAAAATTGTCGGATTTCGGTCGGTGCTCTCGGAGTAGACCAATTCTTGATAGCTTCCACTTTAGCTGGGTCGACATGAATTCCATTCTGATCAACAATGTGTCCAAGAAACTGGACTTCGCGAATCCAAAAATCGCATTTTGAAAACTTAGCGTAAAGCTGTTCCTTGCGGAGTAATTCCAAGATATGTCGTAGATGATTCTCGTGCTCTTCCTTTGTCTTGGAGTAGATTAAAATATCGTCGATGAAAACTATCACAAACTTATCGAGGTACGGCTTGCACACCCGATTCATTAGATCCATAAATACAGCAGGTGCATTGGTTAGCCCAAATGGCATAACCAGGAACTCGTAGTGACCATACCGAGTTCTGAAAGCAGTCTTGAGGACATCCTCATCATGGACACAAAGTTGGTGATATCCAGACCGTAGATCAATCTTTGAGAAGTAGCTCGAACCTTGTAGTTGGTCGAAGAGATCGTCGATTCGAGGAAGTGGGTACCGATTCTTGATCGTAACCTTGTTAAGTTCTCGGTAGTCAATACACATTCGGAACGTTCCATCTTTCTTCTTAACAAACAAAACCGGTGCTCCCCATGGAGACGAACTTGGACGAATAAACCCTTTGTCGAGCAGCTCTTGTAGTTGTGAGGAGAGTTCGTTGAGTTCACTTACGGCCAATCGG
>JBCNJP010012656.1:0-13493 GCA_039602395.1 Deinandra increscens subsp. villosa | reverse complement strand
GTTTTGATTATTAACGTTTGGACTTTACTCTGATTTGTTTAGTATTTGTAACTAATGGTTGTGGTCCTGGTTTGCTCGCACCCCTTAACGGTATAAACTCCGTTAGTGGTTAATTGGGGGTGTGACAGTTATCAACATATACGGGTATTATACGTATCTATAACTATTATGAACATTTAAGGCTTAGGATATAGTAAAAATATATCCTAACGTGACCCATAACATGAAATGATAGGTATTGGAAAGTTTGAGGGGCTAGAACGTAAAATATCAAAAGATATATATATATATATATATATATATATATATAATATATATACGTATGTATATGTATATCATCGAGGGTGTCCCAAGCCTTAGAAACTTCATTAAGTATGTTTTATAATAGTTCGGGGGTTAAAAATAGCAATTGGGGAAGTTCTGGGCTAGTTTTACACATTATAGAACCTCAGGGACCAAAACTGCCAACTCCTGATAGTGCCTCGCGGTACGCGAAGGGAGAGGGGAAACCCTCGCGTACCTCCGCCCAATTTGGGACAGAAAACGACGAATTTCGACTTGGGCAGCACGTTTTGACGAAATTGACCCTGTATACGTGTTGATTTCGAGCATGAGTCACCCTAGACACGTGTAGGGACCTTAGGCGCACTCAATGGGTATAAATACACCCTCCAATCGGCCGAATATCCTTGCTAATTTCCGAAATCCAAACCGAAAAACCCTAGTTCGAACCAGAAACTTCGCGGGTCAAATTCTCTCAAACGGTGAAGAGTTAAGATCCGAATTTCTGCAGTCAAGCATTATTAGGTAAGGTCTAAAATAACCTCTTTCAGTTTTGGCTAAATCGATCTCTAAGTATGATTTTTAAAACTATGCTCAAATTAGGGTTCTTGAGCTTGTTTGGGTAAAATTGGATGATCGGGTGGGAATTAGGACCTGAATTTTGGTAGGTAATCCTAATTTGATGTGTTTTAAGAAAGCCCTAAGTTTATTTCAGAATTGGTGAAGGTTTGGTATGAGTTTTGGAAACGGGTCAAGAGTTAGGGTTTTCATGACATTGTTTTACCCAAATCGAGTAAACGGTTTTGAATTAAGCTTTGCCATTTTAAGGGATATTATAAAATGTCATAATGGATAATACCCTAAGATGGTTTTGAATAAAAATGAGTTTTGCTATAGAAACGAGAAAAATGGGTAATTAGGGTTTCGGAATATGGATATTTAATATAAAATAATCCGGAAGGTATGGGGACTTGAAATTTGGTATGGTAACATGTTTACATATATATTAAGTATATATGAGTTCAAATTTTGGTAATTTATAATTAAATTACTCGGTGCAACGATTGTAGTAATTCCGCCTCATGGTCGTCAATGACGCCTACACGGCCGGTAACGATCGTCACCAAATTCCAAACCCCGTGACTATTCCTCATAGTAATTCCGCCAAATGATCGGTCATGAGGAAACACGAGCGGTAAACGTTAAGGAGCAAAGACTTGAAAGATATATAACAAAATATGTAAAAGGGGCAAAATGGTCATTTTGACTATTAAGGATATTAACCAATAATGAGTTGGGTTTTGGGATAATGGGGTAAGTCCCAAATGTGAATTGTAACCTTTAGGATGTCTTGATAGGGACATTACGTTAAAGGAATTAAGAAACTGATTCACGAGAACTTAACCCAAGAATAATAGCTTCGCAAAGCTAAGGTGAGTTCTATGAGCCCTCTTTTAAATTGTTTAAATGCTTTAAACCATTTTGGGCTGATATACATAACGTTCTGTGAAAATACTTTCAATTATTATAATTGCATGTTATATGTATTGATTGTATGGTGATGATTAGAGGAAAGATAGATTGCCATTTCAATGTTTCTAGTAGAATAGATTACGGATGGTAATCGAGAAAAGATTGGGGAGTAAGGGGCTTCTGAAACAAGAGGTTAAATAGTGTTGTCCCAATGGTGTCAAAACCAAGCGGCGTCAAAGCCAGAAAGCGTCAAAGCTAAGCGGCGTCAAAGCCAGATAGCGTCAAAGCTATATAGTGTCAAAACTAAAGGGACCATTGCTACACGATGTGTTCGTAAAGCAAATAGAAACACTATTTCCCTAAGATAGCATTTAATATGAGACAAGGATGACAAAGCAACAGAAGGTTAGTCTATTCACGAGGTTAGAATATGTGAATATATGTGCTATATGCTTTGTGTTTGATTGTCTAATTGCAGAAATGTGTTTGATAAACCTAAGTGCTTTCGAAAGGTAAAGTTTTCCAAAAACGTAGAACTCACCAGCGTAAGCTGACTTGTTAAGTTATGTATGTCAGATGAGGCTGGACCTTCGGATCGAAAAGGGAAGGCTGAGATGTGAGCAGGAACTAGGGGGGGCATACACTATGAAGACAATGTCAAGCTATCAAGAGAAGACATTTTTGAAAACTGGCGTGGAGATGTTTATTTCTCTTTTGTATTTGTCTCTCTTACTATGTAATACTTGGCATATGAATAAAAGTTTTTATTTCCGCTGCTTTAGTTATCTCTGTTGTACCTTGTGTTCATGAGTAAATCCGATGCGTGACCGCTCCTAGGGCCAAGTCTGGGAGTGGGCGTCACAAGACGGTGTGGCAACTTGTGCTGCTTCCCCTTCGCACAAGCCACACATTTTTCCACAGTAGAGAAATCTTTGATAGGCAGTTTTCTGACATGTTCTCCCTTTGCAAGCTTGGTCAAATTCTTCATGTTAGCATGCCCCAGACGCCAATGCCACAAAAGAGCTAAGTTCTCATTTTGTTTGGATATGAGACAGGCTTCTTCTGAAGTTGGGGGTTGACTCATATTAAGCTGATAAGAGTTTGATCTTCTCTGAGTACGCATCAAGATGCACTCCTCTAGAATCTTCACACCAGGCTTGAGAATAATGCACTCCTTGCGGTTGAAGAACACAGAGTAGTCTCTATCACATATCTGAGAGACACTTAGTAGACTGTGTGACAGCTCTTCCACATAGTGTACGTCAGAAAACGATAAACTACCACTTCTCACCACTCCTTTCTTGCTAATCCTTCCACCCACACCACCTGCAAATGATACTCCTCCTCTATTGAAGTCTTCCACATCTTCCAAAAGGGATAAATCTCCGGTCATATGTCGGGAGCAACCGCTATCAACGTACCAGAGATTGTTGATAGATCTTCTTGGCCGTCCCTCACAAATCAAAGATCAGTGAGATTTAGGTACCCAGGCCATAACAGATCTGGGCACACCTTTGGAATCAATGTAATTAACTAATTGAAGGGTCATTTCTTGCTTTTCAGGTACATTCACATTTTGAATGTTGACTTTTGGTTTCCAGGTGGTGTCTTTCTGTGGTTTAAACACATTTGATGAGTTCTTCACAGACTCAGGTTTCTTTTTCAGAGATGTGGCCTTTTTACCAGATGGCTTTTTAACAGGTGTCCACTCAAGTTTCAGTTTTGTGTAAACCAGTTGTTTTGTTTGAGTGACATCTTTTTGTTTTAAAGGTTGTTGCTCAACATTTTCTTTGCCATTAGGTTTATTAACTCTTTTGACTTCATCCATTTGTTTCTCAACAAATTCTGGTTTTATCTTATCATTTCTTTTATAAACTCCTTTAGATACATAAGTAGGTTCTGGAGTTTTGGCCACATTCCATTTATCAACAACAACAGGCTTTGTCATGGGTGCCTTTGTGTTGAGGCTAGATTATGAGGCTTGTAATATTAAATAAGTTGGGCTGGGCTTAGAGGGTTTATTTAGATTAGTAGACTAGTTTGTGTTGGGTTTAGCTAGTTTATGATTGGCTTGGGGTTTACCATTGGGTTTATGATCTAGGGTTTAAGGAGCCCAATAGTAAACTCATGGGATGGCTATATAAACCCCATGAGTTTACTATTCATAGGGTTGTTGGCTAGTTTACGATTCGAGAGGAGCTGCCCAAGAGTGTTTACGATCACAGAGTGATTACGATCGTAAACCCGAGAGAGATCACGTTTACGATTTCTGTATTTGTACCCGACAAGTTTTCTTGTGTGCAAAGGATAAAGTTTTTAACGTTTAATCATCGTATTCTTCGTGTTTCTTCTCTTCTCTATCTTGAATCAATCATAAACGAGGATTCCGCACTCGTTTGTGATTAAAATATCGTGTTCAGGAGTATTTCAGGACCTACAATTGGTATCAGAGCCAAGAAACGAGTGTTTCGAGGTTCTCACGATATTGGATTCAAGTATTTTCTGGAGATAGTTCGAGTTTTTGAAGATTCGAAGGTTTCTGAGTGTTTACGACATTTGATGCTGCTGTTCTTCGAGTTTCTGGGTGTTTACGATTGCATTTTCTGGGTTTTCAGTGAGTTTACGACTGAGTTTGTTGAAGATCTTCATCATTTTGGCGTTTACGACTTCAAGATCCGATTTTTATCGTGATTACGACTCAGAAACAAGAGTTTACGATTGTACCTTCATCGTATACGGTGTTTACGATTTTGCAGGATCGGATTCATTGATTACGACTTTGTTTTATCGGGAACGTGTGTTTACGATTGAGGGATCGTAATCGTGGGATCGTAATCTGAGTTTACGATTTTTAAAGGCGGTTAATAGTTTACGATTCTGGTTTGATCGGAAACAAGAGTTTACGATCAGGAGTTTACGATCAGGAGTTTACGATCCACGGTGATTACGATCGTAAACAGGGTTTACGATCGGAAACAGGTTTTGCGGCAAAAAGTCATTTTTTCACACTTTCACGGAAACGGGCGTAACTTTTGACTCGTTTGGAGTTAGAAGCTCAAATTTGAACACGACGTTCGTGACACCGAGCCCCAGAATTACCCCCGACTAACGTCCAGGGGAGCTCGTTTGGACCCCCAAATTCCACTCCGAAGGCCTCCGTTTTTCAGTTTTAAGTTTCTGACACTATTCTTTGAATAGTGATTTTGCCAATTTTGCCGTTTTTTGCTGATTTTTCAAAATTTTCAGAAGCTGCATAATGAGTTCAGTGGTTGAAGAAAAGAATATGGTTGAGGACAAGGATGCTTTCTTAGATGAAGTTGACGAAACTAAGATATGCCCGAATCCTACATGTGCTCGATTAATTCCTGGACTTAGGCAAATCTGTAAAAAAATTCAGTCAGAACTGTTTGAGGTAAAATGCGAAAGGAGTTCATTCAAGGGTAGATGGCAAAAGAATGAAGAGAAGGTTAAAGCTCAGAAATTAGACATAGTGAAATATAAGAAACTTGCAACTGAGAACGCTTATCTGTATGACAACGCTAAGTTAGAAATAGCTGAGCTTAGTAAGCAGATAGATGACCTTAAGCATAAAAACAATGAGTTGCAGGTTAAACTTGATATGAATCAAATGAGGAGCAAAAGAATGCTTGATGCTGGAAAGGAATTGTCACATGCTGTTGTGACTGGTCAAGTTGGGAAACACACACCTGGATTTGGATCAGAAAAGACTGATAAGGCCTTGGCTGCAAACAGCATTATTCCTCCACCAGTTCCCAGAGACATTATAGGAATACTTCTTAGTGAGGATCAAGTTGAACGAACCAAATCTGATTATAAAGAAGCTGCTCCTCCTATTGATAGTGTCTTGGTTGGAACTACACCATTGACTCAAGAAGAAATTGATAATGAAGCAAACATGACTTATGGTGAAGGGAGAGTAAAGGATGTATCAGACAACGATGCTGAGTGCCAGAAATATGACAGGTGTCACAATTCTAAGTCTGATGAAGCTGGGATAGAGTTGAAACCATACCCTAAAATTGAAACCCCATGCTTCAAAGTAATTGACGAAGTCAAAAGGGAAAAAGTGATCTTGACGACACGGCCTGAGGGGAAGATCTTTATGACATCTGGATCCATGTTTGACCAAGAACCAGATGTTGGGTATGACTTACCATCCTTCTCCTCCAAGTTCAAGGGAATAACCGATGGAGTGATAAGTGAACCTAAAGTTGAGAAGCCAAAGATCACCATCAAGCATCCGAGTATGAAGCCAACAACTGGAGTAAAGAATGAAAAACTCAAGGGAGTAGCTGTGTCTCCCATTTCTTCAGTTGGATCATGCAGTTGCTGTTGTAATTGCAAGAATGGTGCTTCAACGTCAAAGAATCAAGGAAGCACAAAGATAGTAAAGACAGGTTCGACACAGGCTACGACAAACCAGCAGAAAGTCAAATCTGAAGCTGCAGTCAAACCAAAGAAGCAGACACAGAGCAAACCAGCTCCATATCAGCCACCAAAGTCAAATGGGTACACGTCTGACTTCTATCTAAAGAAGCAGACTTGCTTTAATTGTGGCATTGCTGGTCATATTGCTAGAAACTGTCTGTATCGCCCCTATGAACCCTATTATCCGAAAACTCCAAGGGTTTCATCTCAGGAGTCTGTGAAGTCTAAGCCGATGATGGTGCAAAAACCTAAGGAAATGAAGACTGTTACTCCTAAGGTTAAACCCTCTGATCAACATTGGGGTGCTGCCAAAGCTGAAAGAAAATCTTTAAATCAAAACAACAGTTTTCCAATTTATCAAAATTTCCAAAAACAGGTGAAGAAACCGTTTTCAAAACAACCAAAGCTTGAGAAACCCAAAGTTACCCGTCCCAAGTTAACTAAAACTGTTTTGAAAAATGAATCTAAAACAAAGAAGGTTGAAATACCTAAAGTCACAACTCCAAAGGTGACTAAAACAAATGTTAAATCACCTGGAACTTGGAAACCGAAGGCTAATGCAGCTACAACCGAATCATCCCAACTTCCTGATTTTTCAAAAGGAATGTTTTTAAAAGAAATTTCATTCACTGATTCCTCAGGAGTACCCAGAAAAACAGTGGCCTGGGTACTATTAGCTAACTAATCTCTCACTCTGTGCAGGAATGATCAAGGAGGATTATCACTAACGTTTTTATTACTAATTTGTTTGTTGATAAGTGATTGTTCCAGGCACAGTTTAGGAGACGTATCTTCATGTCATGTCAAGTAACCTATACAATGGAAGGTATGTCTCTTTGAGAGGTAAAATGTCAAAATCAGCATGAAAGGTACTGTTCTTAACTTGGTTGTTTGAATGATGAGGCAGCAAAGGGTGTTTTGAGTCAAACCAAATTTCCTAAAATTTTCACTTGGTGATTGATTGTTGAAATTTTTGACTTCTAATGCAATTAAGTGTGCATGTCATGAAACCCAAATTTTCTAAAATTTTCAAATCAATACTTTGAAAGTTAGCTTGGCCAGATATTTTCAAAATTTTGTGTTTTGTTCTTTTAAGTGTGTTTGTGTGTTTTATTTTTTATTTTAAAAAAAAAACTGAAAAATGATGTTCACAAAGATTGTGACATTAAAAATCAAAAAGCAAGGGGAAGAAATGTAAAGATGAAGAAAAAGTTGACCCCTCAAAAATAGTATGCTTTTCAATTTTTAATTGTTTGTGCCTTGTTTCTGAGAAGCTTAGGGGAAGTAAATTGAATGCACGGATTGGAGATGGCTGACACGCGTAAGGCGGAAGTGAAAGGCAAGCTCCACGGTGATATGCTCGGTAGGCTCGACCTAAACTTATGACCTCCAATGTAAGTGCTGTGAACTTAAAAGATATATATGTTTAGTTTCCATCCCAGGTTGCATGGTTTAAAAGACTGAGTCCCAGCAAAAATGGGTTGAGAGTGGTAATTACCTAGTATTCACTCTCTCACACGCCATGTTTATGCTGTTATGACTACACCACATAATAAAAAGAAATGAAAAAAAAAGGATATGAAAAAGAAATGAAAAAGAAAACAAAAAGAAAAAGAAAAGAAAATGAATAAATAATCACTCAGTTGGTCTTCTTTGCGTGCTTAGCGGCCGACCTGATCACCAACTGATGGTTAATGACATAAGTGGTAGTCATAATGGTGTTGCATGGTTCCTCAAGTTGGGGGTTTGTGAATCCTCAATAAACTCTGAGGTTGGGTAGGTTTTGCTGTGTACGCTTGGGTGTGGGGACAATTAAACATGATGGTAATATTGTACTATATTAAATATGACGCATTCGGTTGGGATTAAACGGGTTTGAGTTTAAAGCGGACAAACATACCGGCAATCACGTGGACTAGTTGAGTAACTGAAGCTGAAAAGGGTTCCTCAGTCAGATTCATACGGTTTGATCCCTTGTAAACTTTCTCATGTTTGGTTTATATCTTTCGTGTGTGAGTCGTTAAGTTCTTTTTGGTGTGTTTTCGTCTTGGCCAGGTTGATTTGAGAAGTCAAAATGTGTTTTTCATGGGTTTTAATGCATGACTATATGCCCCCGACAGATCTTGCCAAATTTTTAGGGGAAGGAGTATGGGATAATAAGTATTATCCGAAGGGAACTCGAGGATGATACTTATTATCTAAAGGAAAAGACTTCCTCCGACAGATCTTGCCAAATTTTTAGGGGAAGGAGAGGGGATAATAAGTATTATCCGAAGGGAACTCGAGGATGATACTTATTATCTAATGAAAAGACTTCCATAATACATAGTATCTGAAGGGAACTCGAAGATAATATGTATTATCTCAGGGGAAGTCCTTAGCTGAGGGGAAGTAATCAGCTAAGGGGAAGTCTTTAGAGGTCTTGGGTTCAGGGGAAGTTTTATAGAAAACCCGTAATCTATATTAGGGTTTTTGGTTAAAATTATGTTAATTTGAATCAACTGAACAGATGATAATTACCTTCTAACCCAAAGACCAGTCATCAAATGTCTGGTGGTGTATATTTTTTCAAATGTGTGTCAGACAGGTTGATGATAGAAAGATGCTGCTGCTGCTCAAAGTTAAAGAACCAGCCGGACAAGACTTCCATCTGGAAAAGCAACTGTTCAGGGGAAGTTGTTGGTGTCTTTACAAGTTTCCAAAAGCTTCAAAAGTTTTCCAAAGAAAATGCTCACAAGTTTAGGGGAAGCTGATGATTTCAAGTCAATCTTTAATGAAGAAAATGATGCAGAGAGCAGTCAGAGATCATGAAGTTTGAAGATCAACAATCAAGTTCTTCACAGTTAGAGGCTTTCAAAATTTTATCCTCTAATCTTTGGAGATTCAAGGCAGTTACCGAAGATTTAGCAAGAACCTGTTCTTTCAAGAGAAGCAAGTCAATGAGAGTCCTCCATTTCATTGATTGTTCATTTAAAGAAGTTCGAGCTGATGCTGATCAAGAGAAAGTCCCAAGTGCCCGTCAAGAAACCCATTGAAGATTTTTGCGGAAAAAATCTTTATCAGCATCTATGCCAGCCACTCAAGAAGAAGAATTTCGAAGATCAAAGACATTTAATATCACAAGCCTAGGGGAAGATTGTTGAGGCTAGATTATGAGGCTTGTAATATTAAATAAGTTGGGCTGGGCTTAGAGGGTTTATTTAGATTAGTATACTAGTTTGGTTGGGTTTACTATTGGGCTTGGGGTTTACCATTGGGTTTATGATTAGGGTTTAAGAGCCCAATAGTAAACTCATGGGATGGCTCTATAAACCCCATGAGTTTACTATTCAAAGGGTTGTTGGCTATTTACGATTGAGAGGAGCTGCCCAAGAGTGTTTACGATCACAGAGTGATTACGATCGTAAACCCGAGAGGATCACGTTTACGATTCTGTATTTGTACCCGACAAGTTTTCTTGTGTGCAAAGGATCAAGTTTTTAACGTTTAATCATCGTATTCTTCGTGTTTCTTCTCTTCTCTATCTTGAATCAATCATAAACGAGGATTCCGCACTCGTTTGTGATTAAAATATCGTGTTCAGGAGTATTTCAGGACCTACACTTTGTGTTTGAAACCTTAGACTGTTGAGTCTTCATAGGTTCCAAGCACTGCTTCCCCTTAAACAAAGCTTGTTGCTTTTGCTTTTGCTTTTCTCCTGTCATCATTTTCTCCAACATACTAGTCCGTGGGTTTTGCGGATAGTATGGTTGAAAAGGTCTATTCACACAATTAGCAACAAAGTGTCCCGGTTTTCCACATTGAAAACAGTTCATGAGTCTAGGCCCATTGACATGACTACAGAGATACGAACGTCTTGGGTAAGACGACTTCCACTCTGGCTTATCATCCCATTTGTGTATAACACGTTTTGTATCTTTTTCCGGTTGTGTGATTAAACAAAATTGTTCTGATTTAGACTTGTTTGTTCTATTGAAAGCCGACACAACCTGGGGATAAGCAACAAAATCTTTGGGCTTAGTCTCACGACCTACTTTTGTGTTAGGCACGCGAATTTTAAAACCATCAACTTTTTCATTGGAATTAGAAAGATGTTTTGACAACACAGATACAACGACTTGTTTTGACTTGGACGTATTAAGTTCTGACACAGATGCCAGAACATCGTCCTTGGGTAAATTAAGACTAGAACTACTAGACACATGACATTCATTGACTTTCAAACATTCAGCATCCTCCCCTGACACATCTTCAATACCTACTTCATCTGCACATGAAACAAAGCCATCAGCAGGTTCAACACTATTGTTTAATGATTCATGGGACGGACCTGATTTACTTGTGGATGCCATTGTTTCATTCTGATTACCCAACCCATAGATCATGTGTTTCTCATTTTCAAATTCCTGATCAGTCATAGGTGTCACTCCAACTAGAACACTATCTAACGGAGGTCCTATCTCATGTGTTCCTGCTTCAGACCGATCAACCTGATCCTCCTCTAAGATTATTCCTATTATATCTCTAGTTCTATCCTGAGGAACATCATTCTTGCTTTTGTCTGAGAAGCTAATTCCTATTCCACCTTTGTCTTTACCTATTCTAACATCAGTTATGCAGGTGTTCAAAGACTTACTGGCCTCTAGCATTCTCTTGCTTCTCATATGGTTCACATCAAGTTTCACTTGCAGCTCATTGTTCTTATGCTTGAGTTCATCTAACTGCTTACTTAGTTCTGCTATTTCTAACTTAGCATTGTCATACAGCAGAGCTTTCTCAGTGGCAAGTTTTTGATATTTCACTATGTCTAATTTCTGAGCTTTTACCTTTTCCTCATTCTTCTGCCACCTACCCTTAAAGGAACTCCTCTCGCATTTTATCTCAAACAATTCTAACTGATAATTTTTACAGATTTGTCTAAGTCCAGGAATTATACGAGCACAAGTGGGATCAGGACATACCTTATCGTTATCAATCTCAGCAGCAAAGGCTTCCTTGTCATCCACTGGAGTTTCTTCAGGTTTCTCATCAGTTACAACAAATGCATGCTCTTCCTCTTCATCCCTTTCCATAGCAGCAACCATTGCATGTGACAAGCTAAACTCTTTCAACTGAGGTGTCCAATCATATCCACCTCCTTCCTGCACGACCAAAGCACTTGACTCAGCCTTTCCCTTGCCATCACCTGCTTTCCTTTCTTCTGTTCTTTCTTTCCTCGGCTTTGTGCACTCTCTTGCGAAATGCCCATACTCGTCACAGTTGTAACACCTCAGCTTGCTTTTGTCAAACCCCATCCTGATCTTATCTTGGTCCTTCCACACATTCCTCCCAGTCTTTGCCATGAACTTCTTTGCTCTGAAAACAGCCATTGCCATCTGCCAAGAGACGTCCAACATCTCTACATCTTCTGGATTTATCTGATTCAGTTCACCTGACAGCATCTCAGTTGGCACTAAAGTTCCTGCCATGAGAGCATGATAGCTGTTCATAAAGCCCATACCGAGGGCAAAGTTAGGATCATTCGTAGCATCAGGGTTGACACCTCCACTTGAACTTGCATGAGGTTGTGCCACAAACGCAGTTGACTTTGTGACAGAGCTTGGTCCACTTCCAGCTGACTTTCCATCTTGCTTAGAATCCACTTCTTCTGACAACAGGGCTTGGTTCAATTTTCCCGCCAAACTAAGGGAGCTTATATGGTTCAATTCTCTCTGCTTGTCATCAATAAGCTTTGACTTCAATTTGTTGATCATTTCATCAAGAGATAGCTCACTCAGCTTGTTGTTGTCCTTAATGATAGAGATGTTGGTATTCCAGGATTTGGGCAGACTATTCAGCAGTTTCAGATTCTTGTCTTCCAGATCCGGTTCAACACCATAGCTTGACATTTCGGCCATCAGAGACACGAACCTTTGCACCTGTGCTTCAAAGGATTCACCTTGAATGTGGTTGAACAGATTGAATTTCTGCTTCAGCATTTGCTTGCGGCTTGCCTTAATGTCCGGATTTCCCTCATAAGCCACAATCAAAGCATTCCAGAGTTGCTTGGCAGTCTTGCAGTGCTTAAATCCTTGTGCAATGTCTGGTGTAAGTGCCATTGTCATAATAGCAAATGCCCTCTCTGCTTTGTTGCATCTTTCCCAATCATCATCATCATATTCGTCTTCCGTTTTAGCTTTACCTGCATTGGTTCCTTCTGGATGTGTAGGTGTGTGTGGCCCATGAATTACCGCTCTCCAGAGTCTGAGATCAACACTCTTCAAGTGGTTTTCAAACCTATATTTCCATTCCAGAAAGTTATCAGCCGATGTGAGTCTAGGTGGACGAGTGATGGATCCAATCTCAAAGTCCAACTTCTGATACATACTTGGTTCGAAATCCATTACGTAAGCTTAGGGAACTTAAATCTAAAGTCCAAATGTCCAAAAAGTGAGATTACGATCACAAACACCTGATTACGATCGCAAATACTTGATTACGATCGTGAACACAAATTACGATCGTGAACACTGATTCCGATCCAATCCCAATCGTAAACCCTGATTCCGATGGAATTTATCGTAAACCCCGATTACGATTCTCGTTTCCGGTGAGAAAATATCGTAAACACACGATTACGATCAAGTACAATCGTAAACACGATAAAAATGCGAACTTGAAATCGTAAACCCGAAACTGATGAAGATCTTCAAGCTACGCAGTCGTAAACACCAAAATAACCCAGAAAACCAATCGTAAACACGATGAACAGCAGCAGCAGCACTCGTAAACACCAAAACACCTTCAAATCTTCAAAAACCAAGACTTTTTCCAGAAAAAGTAGCTTGAATCAATATCGTGAGAGCCTCGAATCACAGATTCTTGGCTCTGATACCAATTGTAGGTCCGAAAATCAACCAATCACGATATCTTAATCACAAACGAGTGCGGAATCCTCGTATGTGATTGATTCAAGAAGAAAGTAGAAGAAATAGATTTGATCTAATGATAAAGATCAAATCTTGAATGCAAAACACTACAATCTTGAAGCAAATGAAACCGATCGTAAACACTAGAGAGTGAGAGAGAAATCGTAAACTATATTCCAAAAGCTTGTCATAATCATAAACAAGTGAGGTATTTATACTACCTCTTACAAACCCTAGGGCCAATCATAAACACCATAGGCCCAATCATAAACATATAAAATCGGCCCACATGGCCTAACAAGTAATCTATTCAAGCCCAATAACAAATAATAACCTAGCCCATAACTAATGTTCATGCCTCTTAAAGTATAGCCCAACACA
>JBCNJP010012655.1:0-13495 GCA_039602395.1 Deinandra increscens subsp. villosa | reverse complement strand
ATTATCGGTGAAACTAGTATTTCTTTTCTAGTGTGAACAAACAGAACACTAGAAATAGTAAATTTACACGTGAGATTAATATCGTCTAATCGACGTCGTTCAAAAAAAAAACATTAGAAATGAAGTAGAGAAATTAAAATTCGGTTCTGAATTTTTTTATCGTCGTGGACCGTGCCCGTCAGGATGCTACTAGGTAGTTTATTATTTCATCATTATACCCACACTTAGGGCCGTACCATTCTGGTTTTAGGTTATTTGGGTCGAATCAGTCGTGTATTTATATAAATTGTTGGATATTGTATGTCCAGACTCTACAATTTCTAAGAACTCGACTCGGTTGTGGCCTGTAAGAGTTACACTGAGGGCAACGAGAACGGAACACGTTTAATTAGTAAACGTCGTTCTGCCCGAAAACAAAAATGATCTGATATTATTATTTATATATTGATATAAATAATAATTAATCATTTCATATTATTATTAATTTATTAATAATAAAAGGCGGAAAATATAATTATTAATTGTTAATAATTATTAGTCGATGAAATACAAATAATAAATTATTATTATTAGTATTAATAATTAAATACAAGTTGATTAAATGAATTAGTTTATTTAATTAGTTTTATTTAATATAACGTGGATGGATAATAGTGGTTTAAATGAATTATTTTTATTTAAACTTATGATTATCTAATCTAGATGGATAAAGGAGAGATTTAAATTAGTTGTAGTTTATCTACAAACTGATTAAGAGATAAAGGATAAGCCTAAAAAAAATTAAATAAACCAATTGTGGTTTATTAATAATTGGTTTATAGAACTTATAAATATGAAGCCTAGAATAATGATTCATGGTTACAAATTTTACACCAAAAACTCCTAAACATCTCTCTCTCCCTCTTTTGCGACACATCTCCGCCGGCTGGCCATTTTTCCGTCGCCGCCGTCGCCCGTTTTTCGGCGACCCGTAGTCGCAAACCACCTCCGACAAGCTCCTCCTTCGCCGCCGCGATCCACCGTCGGCGACCACCACAGTTGTTGTCGCCGTCCATCCGGCAACCACCCCCACCGCCGATCGCCGCCCCTTTGCCGCCGATTGCAGCCTCACAACCACTGACTGCCGTCGGCTCCGGCACACTGACACCGCGCCGTCGTCGTTTCGCTGATGCACCACTGGCGCACCACTGCCGTGATCCACCGCCGATCCTAGTGATTTTAGGCGTGCCTTTCTACTATGGTTTTGAACCGAACCCGAGTCTGCTTCTTCGGTAAGTCTTCCGCAACCCTGGCACTTGTCTCGTTGAACCTCGGTGTCTCGAACAGTTGTTCGACACGTACCGATTCGTTCAAAGATCTAAACACTTTTGGTTTAGATCGAATCATAATATTGATTATGATTATCACATAAATTGTTATATTCAGTTATCACAATATATTTGATTCAAATATTTAAATATTAATTTAATTATAAATATATATATATAAATCAATTTATATATATATGACTAGTGTTTGCGTGTTGATAATTAGATCATGTTTATTTTGTCCTTTGGTTGTTTTGCGTTTGTTTTTAACTAATATATGTTTAGATATATTTACGTTTCTAGTTGCAACTCTGATTTAATTAACATAATTAAATATATATAATTGTATCCGGTAATACAATTAGTAAACTGGTTTTAATAAAATTTAAAATTACCACCCGTGACCCGAATACCACTGGCGGAACCCAACATAAATATCACCCACTACTAAACCCTATTAAGGTTCAGGTTAGTATGGTTTGAGTTAGTCCGATTTCAGGTTATTAGGGCTGGGTTAGTCGGGTTTTACACATAAACATATTTTTCATTATGATTTCGAATCCCTACATACTTGTTGTAAGTTAATTTGCGTTCTATGAATGAATTCTCCTCTTCTTCAGGATCATAAACAAGAATTTGTTCAGTATGTGTTTTGAATGGAACAAAGAAGAACCAGAAACTGTTTTTTGATTGAATACGTGTTGTGTAAATAAACAATCCACAACTATAAATGACCCATGTTTTTTTTTTTCCCATGCTAACCCTATTTTACCCCACCTAACCTTCGCATCCCTTGACATTAACGGAACTAACGGATTTTGTTAATAGTTGAATGTCCTAACTACTAACGGTGCTAACTGATTGGGTTAGTATTCGACCGGACGTCAACTTAACATTCTAACGGGTTAGGCTCCCGTAATATATATGTAGGTGCCTAGAACAATCTTACTATTGGTTTAGATGATCAATTATCAAAGAACATGATTTATATTGCAATCATTTGTAGACTCAATACAAAGCTCTGGACAGAGAACCAATCAAAACATATAGTTAAGACTTTCTAGAATGACTTGCTATAGACACATGGACGAAACTAGAAATTTTTTTGAGGAGGTTCAATTTTTTTTTATGGAGTTATTATTTTTAGATATTTTAGTTACATAAAAAAATACATAAGGAAATTTGGTCCGGATCGGGTTTATCACATAAGATAAATATGACATAAAAACAAAAGAAATACCGTCATTAGAATTTAAAAGATTAAAATAAAAGAATGATCTATATATTTACAGATTTGTCAGAAACCGACCGTGCATTACCCCTCATTTAACCTCCTCACTAAAATTAATAAATTAAAAAAAAAGTAAATTAAATGAAGAAAAAAAAGAGTCGAACTATATAACAAAAAAAAGAGACAAACGATATAACCCCTTGTATAATGAAAAAAAAAGTTGAATGAAGGAATCCATTAATGATTCTTATATGGAGTTGTACATTGTTTTATATTAAGTTTAGAAAGTATATATTGTACATGAATTTAATTCACATGAGGGTTTATCAACTCATTCCCACCATGTGTTTTTAATCCAGACGAAAAAAAAAGTTGCAAACTGTAGAGCACAAAAGTCGAACTTGTGCCTATTCAAAATCATGAGCATTTTAGTACCATTATGCTAGTGGCTGGATTTGTTTTTATTTATCAAACTATTTATTTATTAACTGCTCATTACAAAAAAAAATTAAACAAAAAACCGTTCGCATAATTTTCACTTTACGTACGAAGTTGAGGGGGTCCCTGGGGACCCACTGGGCCTATTACAGGTCCGCCCCTGTATAGACAACTAACCAAGAACTATCTATTAATTATACTAAGTTACTGCCCAACGAATCAGGCCAGCAACGAATTGTTGGTTCGTTGTGTTGGGATACAACAGTGGTATACGGGTGTCCGGTGACGTTAAAATTTTTTTTACATTTAATTAAAACATTACCGACCGGGTTTTAGCAAATTAGAGTTATAACGGATTATACCGGTAATCCGTTACGCATCGAAATAAACAATTTTACTAATTAAACGTAAACCATTATATCGTCGTAATCACGTTAACAGGATTACGATCACCAAAAACCACACAAACACCTATTCGCGTTAAACCGGTTAACGCGAAATATATAATGATAACATGATTGAAATTAAAATAATCTAAACTAAACAGAGTTTAGATATACCTTGGCGGTGTTGAACAAACGTTCAAGACACCGAGTTTCAACGAACAAAGCGTTTATGAACCGTTGTCATTACGCATCGCAAGAGTACGTCTCGATTGACGTCGCGTCTCACGAGACTACGAGATCAATCAGATTCAAGTCTGATTGCAACCGAAGACGGCGCACGGCGAAAGACGTCGGGCTCGCGTCGACAAGCGACAGTCAAGCGACGGCGGGCGAGCGGCGGTAGTGGTGGCGGATGACGACGGCGAGCGGCGGCGACGATTTACACGGTGGTGATTGGCAGTTTTGCGGCGGAGATTGGCGGCAAACCGAGCAGCGTATCAAGGCGTACGAGGCGGCGATCTCTAGACCGTAAAGTGGTTGACTGACGGAACGCCCTAACTAGCAACGACCACCAAGATACAGTGGCTCGAAGATGGACACCGGAGCACGCGGTGACAACGATCGACGCGGAATCAAAATCGGCGACGGCGGATTTACCTTCTTGGGTATTTGCGTCAGAGGAAGAAAATAGAAAAAAGTTCTTTCTCTTTCTTTTTCTTTTTCCGTCGAGAGTATTTGGTGACTAGTTCCTAATCATCTAATATTTATTAGATGTCTGATCCATCTCGAATATAAAGTTCATTTTCGTATGCGAGTCCACGAGACAACGTTAGAAAAGATTTTACTAATCACTTTTATTTAAATATCGTTCACCCTTTATTATTAAGCCGGTTAATAATAATATTATTGATTATTAATTATTTATAACAAGTATAAATAATATATATATAATCAAACGTTTCCGTTTCTTTTACCGGTTAACAAGTAAGCGAGTTTAGAGTTCGTTGCACCTGGTGTAACTCTTACGGGTCGTAACTGAAAGTAATTATGATTTGATTGATTGCCAAAAGAGATACAATGTTTCAAATAAATAAACATGCAAGCCACTAAATAAGGAACTAATTATCTAGAATCAAGGAAATAAACTTTATCTAAACATATGACTATCTCGTCCTCTAATATTCCCCCTCAGCTGGAACGAGGAGGATTCGAAATGTTCAAGCTGGAACGAAACGACTCAAACAATGGACGAGGAAGTCCCTTTGTAAAAATGTCTGCATATTGATAAGCAGAAGGAATGTGGAGAACCCGAATGTGCCCGATCTAAACCTTCTCCCGAACGAAGTGAATATCCATTTCGACATGTTTAGTGCGCTGTTGTTGAACTGGATTACCTGACAAGTAGACGGCCGAAACATTGTCGCAATAAACAATCGTGGCTTTGCGAATTGGAACATAGAGCTCAATCAATAAATTGCGGACCTATGTGGCTTCGGCTACCGCATTAGCAACACCCCCGTATTCTGCCTTCGCACTTGAACGAGATATGGTAGCCTGCCGCTTTAATGACCAGGACATCAGGTTTGGACCCATAAATACGCAATAGCCTGACGTGGATCGCCGAGTGTCGGGACACCCACCCCAATCGGCATCAGAATATGCGACAAGAGAAGTATCAGGGGATGCCGTTAAACGAAGACCATGATCCAACGTGTCATGTAAGTACCGCATGACTCGTTTAAGAAAGATCACGTGAGGTTCCCGAGGAGCGTGCATGAACAAACAGATTTGTTGAACCGCATATGTCAAATCCGGACGGGTAATGGTAAGATATTGGAGGGCCCCTGCTAGCCTGCGATATAAGGAACCATCAGACAGAAGAATCCCCTCAGTGGCACTTAATTTGGAATTCGTATCAACCGGTGTGTTACATGGCTTGCACTGGTCATATTAGCCTAGTGAAGAATGTCACGCGCATACTGAGTCCGACTAAGAAACAAAGAGTTCTCATCCCTAGCCACCTGAATGCCTAGAAAATTATGCAGCGGCCCCATATCGGTCATGGCAAATTCCTGTGAGAGACGTTAAATAACCTGCGATAAAAGCTCAGGATGGCTAGCAGTAAGTATAATATCATCAACATAGACTAATAAATATGCAACCTGATCCCCATGATGGTAAGTAAATAACGAGGTGTCACACAGGCTCCGTTTAAAACCCAAAAAGAGAATAAATGTCAAAAATCTGGAGTACCATGCCCGAGGAGCCTGCTCGAGACCGTAAAGAGACTTGGTTAACCGGTACACGTGATTGGGGAATTCAGGATGAACAAAACCCGGAGGCTGTTGCATATAAACCGTCTCCCCAAGCGTACCATGCAGAAAGGCATTTTTTAACATCAATTTGATGAATCGGCCACGATTTTGATATGGCAAGAGATAAGACCGTGCGGAGTGTTCCTGGTTTAATGACAGGACTGGATGTATCCATGCAATCAACCCCAACCGTTTGATATTTTCCGTTGCACACTAGCCGAGCTTTGTACCTATCAAGTGTGCCATCAGCTTTGAACTTATGCCGAAAAAGCCATAAAGAGCGAATAACCAGTCTGTCCTGTGTCCGAGGAACGAGCTCCCATGTGTGATTCACCTGCAAAGCACTGAATTCGTCGTTCATGGCCTGAAGCCAGTTAGGGTCAGTTAAGGCCTTTACATAGGAAGTAGGAATGGGGGATATGTCAGTGGATGCAGCCATGAGATAGCGGGGGTTAGGTTTGGTGATACCGGACTTGCCACGCGTCTGCATTTGGTGAGTCTTTTCATGAGGGGGTGAAGAATCGGGATAGGCCGTATGGGAAGTGGGGCTGTTCGGCGGCATTTCTGGTTGGGCCGGATGGGTGGTTTGAGGCGAGGTGGGGGAGTGGGCTTGAGGGCTGGTTTGGGCCGGGTGAGTGATAGGATCAGACGGGGGTGAGTCTGGGCTAGAGGGTTACGAAGGTGTGGACGGGTGGGGCGGAGTAGGAGAATCGGGAGATGGGAATGAGGAATGAGGAAAGTGAGGACGGTCATCGACGTCCAAAAATTGGTACGATTGAAGCGGGGGCGGGGTGGTAAAAGGAAACGTGTTTTCATCGAATGTGACATGGCGGGACAAGTGAACCCGACTGGTTTGAGGGTCATAGCACCTATAGCCCCGAAAGTCGGCGGGATATCCAAGAAACACGCATTGGGTGGAACGGGGATAAATTTTGTTGGTTTGGGTGGCGGACAAATTAGGGTAGCACGCGCACCCGAACACACGCAAGTGATCGTATGTGGGGTGGCGGCGGAAAAGGGCGAAGGCCGGAGTGTTGAATTGGAGTTTTTTTGTTGGTAAAATGTTGTGAAGGTAAGAGGCCGTGTGAAGAGCCTCAACCCAGAAGGTGGATGGGAGGTGAGAATTGATAAGCAGGGCACGAACCACGTCGTTTAGGCGACGGATCATGCGTTCGGATTTCCTGTTTTGTTGGGATGTTTGTGGATAAGAAAATCGGAAAACAAGCCCCTGTTGGTTGGCAAAACGTTTAAATTCATTATTATCGAATTCGCCCCCTAAATCGCATTGAAACATTTTGATTTTTGTATGGAATTGAGTTTGTATTATATTATGAAATTTGATGAAATTTGTGACGATTTCAGATTTAAATCTGAGCGGGTATATCCAAACAAAATGAGTGAAATTGTCAATAAGAACCATATAATATTTGTAAACGGAATTACTAAGAACAGGAGATGTCCACAAATCACAATGGATTAAATCAAATGCATTAAATATTTGAGATACGGAATCATAAAATGGCAATCGTTTACTGTTTGAAACTTAACATGACTTACAAACCAAGGAATCAACAGATTTACTGTTTTTAAATTGAAATAAACGACTAAGATAGTGTAGCACGTTCGAGCTGGGATGTCCGAGTCGTTCATGCCATGGGGCGGAAGTAGAGGTGGCAAGCAACAGAGTAGACGGTGGTGTGAACGGGTAGAGGTCTAAACTGCTATTGTGGCGGGAAAGCAGTCGCCCATCCTTGAGGTCCTTCAAAGAAAAACCAAAAGGGTCAAATTCAATTGAGACGTGATTATCGATAGTGAATTTATGAACAGGACTTAAGTCTTTGATGACCGAAGGGGAATGGACAATATGGTTAAGGTTATAGGTTTTGGTGGGGGTGTGGTAAAAGCCATTTCCTGAACCACTAATAGGCAACATTTGACCATTACCGACAAAAATAGGATTTACATGTAAAGCACTAGGAAATTTAATGTTACCTGGATCCGGGCAAGAATATCATCCGAAACAGTGCTGTACATCCATTAAAGGATGAGGGCGTCGAGCTCCGCCCAAGTTTCATAGGCGGAATCATCTTTCGAAGGCGGGGTTGTGACGTCGATATGGTGCAAAACCTTGTAAATCTTGAGGTGATTCTTGAATAGTTTCACCCAGTTGGAATACGGCGTTTTCTTGCCGTCTAGAATCCGAATCTTGAGATGAACGTTTGTGGCGGTGAAGGAAGGATGAAGAGGAGGTTTCTACGGGTTGGAGGAGGAAGGTTTGTCGCTAGTTTCCACCATGATGGTGGTGGTGATGGTAGGGTTACGAGGGGGGGGGGGGGGCAAAGAAAAAAAAATTTAGGCTCTGATTACCATGAAGGTAATTGTGATTTGATAGATTGCCAAAAGATATACAATGTTCCAAATAAATAAACATGCAAGCCACTAAATAAGGAACTAATTATCTAGAATCAAGGAAATAAACTTTATCTAAAAATATGACTATCTCGTCCTCTAATAGTAACCAGGTCGGGTTCAAGGTTTCTCGGGTCTGGACACATAATATCCAACAGTCTCCCACTTGGACTGATCGTGACAAGATCTAAGAAACAGACAGAGCTGCTCTAGCTACACATGATTGTCCCAACCAGTTATAACATTTCAAGTCAACAACCAAGGCATATATGTTATGAAACAACTGATATTAGACTTGTGGTATGTCAAAGTCATTAGTTCCTTTTCGTATAAGACATCAATTGAACAAGAGACATGGATTCAATTCATTCTCTTTAATGTTCAATCATTCTATTTCTCGTGTCTGTAGTTCGAAGTGATCCAAAACAAACACACAGTAGGCTTGGGTAAGGCCTTAAACTTAACACTTGGAACTCACGAGAGGGCCCACGATGTCTAGCTATTCCATTATTAGTGCAAGAGTACAGAATCCCATCTTGACTACATACAACTCTCACTAAGCTTTAGATCCATTCCCAAAAGTAGCCCTTATTACTAGCAGTTACACGACAACGTTAGACTACAATCAAAGAACAGTCTTTGGAAAACGGGATGTAGCATATGTATCTCAGGTCAAAGGACATTATTGAGTATATCATTCAATCAAATTCGTCTTATGATTAAATCCATGAAGACAATTTGATACGAGTTGCGTCACAATGTCATTGCCTAATGAGGTCTGTGAGTCTGGATAGTCAACCGTTTGAGTCCAGAGTCAGAATAGTCATATATCAGTTTTGTTCCCACATATTAGATCGACTTCGAACGGTTTTATAATATTTCACAAAATATTCATGGATGTTTAAAATGTATAAAATTCGAACACGTTTCGCAGAATTCGAAACCTGCATCTAACCCTTTAGATCAGATCGAATGATTTGGTGCAAACATCAAGGTTCGACATCCCAACACTAAAGTAGAACATCAATGTAGCGTAGAATTCAGGTACTACATAGTAGTATTAACTCATTGATCAAACTTGATCAATAGAAATGTGAATTTTGTGCTACGTTCTTTTCCTGTGTTTTGGTTTTTCCAGTTTAAGTTGTTTCATTAGTTTTTTTTTTGTGTGTTTCTCATGAACAGCAAAGGTACTTAAGTGAATTTGAACGTGTGATAAAACTTGTGCCCTCGGTATGCACATGGATTAATGTGTTATCATAATGGCATGCTAATTGATTATCATCAGAATCCAATTAACTGTCTTTGAATGTACCCTTACATTCCTCATTCAAAATTACTTAACATGGCTTGTTGTTCGGTGAGTTTACTCGAGTACTCATCATGAACATTTGTCATCATCAAGACAAGTTGAGATGATTCGGTTTTCAGCTTGTGTCGTTGTGTAACCCTTTACAGTGACACTCATGCAACATCCTTATGTTGGATATTTCTCGTTTCATAACTAGTATGACACGACTCGTTTCAAGAAATTGAATGTATCTGAGAATGCCATTCCTGAGATGACTTCAATTGTGTGTGACTCTTGAAACTTGGAGATAAGTTGAGGCTTTATTACAAGTTTACTCCAGTAAATTTCAATGAACGTGAGATCAACACTTAATCGTTATCCCGATAAGGATTAGTCGTGCTACTCCCACTTGCTTTATGTAGACGGTGCATTCTTATAATCATCTTTCTTTCAAACCGTTAGGATATTGTTTTGCAAGAGAAATCTTAGCAAACATACTTCGTTTCCAAGAACGAAGTTATTTAGTTTCATAAACACAGTATGAATATAAATTAATTAATATCCAATTGTCATGTCACATGCATGAGACATCATGATGAAATCAAACTGTCACAGTTTGATGGTATCCTTGATACAATCATCTTTGTGTTTGAAAGGAGTTGCGTGCTACACGCCCTGATGATTATTCTATCAGAGTATCGAGTCTAATTTAGGATTGTGAATTCAATCCAATGACCAACCAATAATGGAGGATTTTATACAAGTAAAATGTGCATTGAGTTCCATTTGGAATTATTAGTCATTTAGAATGCTAACATGTTTTCACTCTAGCAACAGCCATTTGTTGTGAAAAGATGTTTGTCTAACAAGTCTTGAACAGTTACAAGAGTCAAAGCGCACAGTCCAACAATTCCTATAGAAATCAAGTTTCTTTGATAAGGAATTTGGATGTCCATGCATCAAAAGTGGATGTGCAAAACTCAAATTTGCTCTCCCGCAAGACTTCCTCTTGGAACCAATTTGAGTCGCAAGTGATCGGTGAGGAAATGATTCGTGGGTATAAGGTGTGAATGGCGACAATTGGCATGTCATAAGTCATGTTTTTATTACTTTCCAATATGAAACTTAATCCTCATAATGTAAACAACAAGTGCTTAGCAATATTTTAACACTTATGAGTACAAGCCAGTTGTAGCCTTTGATTTACGAGGTGTTTGTACGTATATATTTGTTCATGACCATGATGGTCATATGCACAGGACTTAGTGCATTCATATAACATAATCAAACAGGTGATTGTGTTACATAAGTAGCGCTGGTGACTTGAACTTTTGTAAACAAGCGTTTGAACTTAGCAAAGGTCCTATTGTTTGAATTGAAGAAATCAAGCAAGTGATTTCATAAAAGTTCAAATTTGATTTAATGAATTCTCGAGCTACGCGATTCTAAACCATAAGGTTCTATGAATCATGGTAGGTTACTATTCCTATCGTAACAAGTACGATGAGAATAAAAGACATCATGGCCTCCATGGGATTCGAGAGAACAAACGTTCTTTAATTCGCATAAGGCTAGTCTTGTGTTCATTAAGTCAGGAGCACTAGGTGTAATGTCATGTTATATATGTTTGAATCTAATCTACCAACCAAGTGAAACCATTTTCAAGTGCAGACACTACAAGAAATTAGGGTATTCACCCACGCATGATATGTGTTGGCAAATGGGTATAATTCGTGGGTATTTGTTTGTACCTACACATAAATTAAGTGTTAGTATGTGTGTCTGGAGCACTGAAGATAAATGTCTATGCCTACACATTTTATATGTGTAAGTAAATGGTCGAATTTACCCACACATATATGTGTAGTTAATATTATTAATATGTGTTGGTAAAAGCGTTAAATTTTCTTCAAATAACAAGCGCGTGGCGCGTGGTGTATGCTGAGCTGGCAGAGGCTTTTACCTACACATATTATGTGTAGTAGATAATAGTGACGTGGCATCTGACGTGGATGCTGACATGGCAGATACATTTTTACCTACACATACTATGTGTAGGTAAATTATTGTGACGTGGCTACTGACGTGGATGCTGACATGGTATATATAATTTTATCTACACATAATATGTGTAGGTATATAGTAGGATATACCCACAAAAAATATGTGTAGGTAAAACATATTATTATGTGTAGTTAAGTCACTGCAATTTCATTAATAAATGTGTGGGTAATTATAATATTATGTGTAGTTAACATTATTTTTTATGTAGGTATTGATTTCATTATGTGTAGATAGAAATAAACATATGTTGGTATAATATACACTACTACAAAAACTGGCATTCTTGACGTGCATTGCGCGTCAAGAAGGTGCCTTCTTGACACGCAAATGCGCGTCAAGGATGCGGGGGTCAAGAAGCTTCTTGACGCGCAAAATGCGTGTCAAGAAGCTCTTGACGCGCGAACAATGACACGCTATCCTTGACACTCCATTCTTGACACCCATTTTGCGCGTCAAGAAAGGGTGTCGTCTGTGATTAATATATTTTTATTTATAATATTTTTTTGTGTCGTCTGATTATGACACGCAAATTTGCGTGTCATGCCTTTTATGACACTCATTCTTGCGTGTCATCCTTTTAACTGTTTTTTTTTTAAATATTTTTTTTCTAAAATTACTGATTTCCCTATTAAATCACATTTCACAAACCAAAATACAGAATTGCTGGTGTACCAAAACAATGCATTTCATACATATAGCAAAAGTAAAGTGTTCAAAGTTCATACATGCAATTCGATCACAACGACAAAAGTAAAGTGTTCAAAGTTTACATGCATATATATTGGATCACTACTACTACTTCTCGTCCATGTAAATGAAGTTGCAAGCGTAGGTCAACCATTCTTCACGAATCTCATCAAAATCAGCATCTGTATAAGCATTACTATCTCCACCAATCTGTATAAAAGATAAAATACGAGAAAATAATATCATGAAAGATAAAGTTAATTAATTAGAATATGAGAAAACTTACTTTGTTTTGTTCAAGGACTACAAGCCCTTGCCGAACTACCTCCTTCATGAATTTCAACACATAATAGCCACACTCTGTGGTTCCTGGCTGGAGTGGACACTACACAAACAAAAGAACGTATGACCACTAAATATATTTTTTGGGTGGGTGGCTTGGTTTTAAAAAGCTCAAAGCGCACAAAAGCGATAAGGTCCAAAAAACAAGCGCAAGGCGTAAAGCGCAAAAGCGGCGGGCTTTTCGTACGCTAGGCGCACGTACATGTTTAAACAAACCTTGTAAATTAATTATAAGCCACTTATAACACATAAAATACACACACATATATATACTAACATCAAAATTGTAATCACCAGAAAGGTTATGAATTATGAATTAAGAAAATCACTATAGCATGCAAACCATTAACATTATAACATATGATATGATCCATGTAAACTTAATACTCTAATACAATTATACAAAGCATAAAAATATGATACTCTAATACAATTATAAAAATCAGTAAATGCAGAAAATCAGGAATTAGAGACAAGAACAGGCAGAAAAACAACTACTACACAGCAGCAGTTATATATACAGCAGGAACATACAGCAGCAGTTATATATACAGCAGCAGTTATATATACAGCAGGAACATACAGAACAGCAGCAGGAACATATATACGTACAGCAGCAGATTATACAGCAGCAGTTATATATACAGAACAGCAGCAGGAACATAATTTTAGATTTGGAACATATATAAAGCAGGCTTAATATGATTTGAATGTGGGTTGTGGATTTCAGCCTTCTATATATACAGCAGCATGTGGGTTGTGGATTTCAGCCTTCTATATATACAGCAGCAGTACTCTAATACATATATAAAGCAGGCTTAACCTGGCGCTTGTATTTCTTTTGTGTATACTTAAGCTACATAAATGGAACTAATGCTTAAGTGTTGTGTGATCAGAAGTATAGTTAACTTCATGACTTTATCCATTTGAGGTGCACAAATTCATATCAAATAGATCAAAAAGGTCTTTTTTTGAAGATAGATTCGCCCGGTAGCAGGCTAGACTGATCAATGTACCCGAGATCA
>JBCNJP010012654.1:0-13498 GCA_039602395.1 Deinandra increscens subsp. villosa | reverse complement strand
ATTATTTTAGCTTCACCTATATAATCATTGTATGCCCATGTCTGGAAGTCATCTAAGCGTACTTCAGGATGCCTCATTGGCAAGGGAATACTTTTAGTCTTTTCTGTCGGAGGATACAACACATTGCTAAAATTCTTCTTCTCAGTTTGCTTCCCATTCTTCTTTTTATTCACCTTAAATACACCACGATACTTCTTCACATATGACTTCTGATGTGGAAAATCTTCAAACTTCTTGAACTTGCTAAGCACAGCATGCTGCAACTTCTTATAAAAATGCTTTGCATATTCATTCTGCGATGGGTTGGAGAAGGGTGCCTTGTATAACATTGTCAAATCCACTGCCGTCCAAGAGTAAAACTGAGTCTAGCACTTGTAGTACTCTAATGGATAGTGACCCTTCCTTCTAATCACAAACATATTCTTTTCACCATAAAACATCCAGGACTTCACATCAGCAGTGATTCCTCTTCTATCATGATAATGCTCACCAAGTTGAATCAAGTATTTTTCCGGAGGATAAGCAAACGTCTGTGCATCCCAACCACCATCAAACTCAGAATCAGGTACAGTCATATAATCACGAATCATCGGATCTTTATCTTCATTGGTACCTTCAGGCATTACAGGGGCCTGATGCTTCTGGAATATCAGCTTCAAAGTCAAAGACTGGTGATTGTGAGGAACCACTAGCACCAGAACCAGTCTCTTTATTGCCTGGATCACCCTTATCATATTTTCTAGGGTTTGTCTTGCTTAATTTGTCAAAATTAAGCTACCTGATCAGCTTATGTAATTCTCTGAGTTGCCTGGTAAACTCTCGGTTTATCTTCTTTTGATTCTCCAACTCAGTATTGTGGAGCTTTTGGATATCAATTAAATCTCCAATAATCTCACTTTAGGCTGCATTTTGGGCTTTCAACTCTTCAATTTCTGCTTTAAGCTCTGATACCAATTGTAAGGATCAATTAAACCCCTCACGCGATATCAAAGTCTATAGTCACCGTGCGGAATCCAGTGACTAGAGATGATTCAAGTAAAATCGAAAATCAACAATAAATGTAAGAAAACAATTAAGAAACACAAACCGATTGAGGATGCTTGAACACAATTCGATTACTACACCTTGAAAGCCGAAATTCTCTATGAGAATTTCGATACACCTTGAATTGCAAAATACACCAGAGAACACCAATTCAAGCAACCCTAAACATCTAAACTAGTTATCCTTATATAGGAAACCCAATGCTTGATAAACAAGCTACAAAATTCGTCCCACATGGCCTATTTACGACCAACTATACCTAGCCCATATCAACCCACTTACATATTAGCCCAATTACAATTAAACTAGCCCAAAAGACATCTAATACAAAAGCCTCACAAAATATGGTCTCTACACGCTTAAAGCTAGTTTAAAAATTAGCAATTATCCAGAAACATCAAAAGCAATATTTTCTTACACAAATGATTTGAAAGAGAAATGCTTGAGGCTTTATCTGAAACTTAGAAGAATTATGTGCTATTGATACTCATGACAAGGAGTACTCAAATTTATCATTCAATGATTTGATTGAGAATTTACAAGTAACGGAATTAGAAATGAATGTTAATAAGTCAATGCCTACATAAGTTCAAAATCCAGCAGTGTATTATGGTGAAAATGATTCGACTATTGGTATCAAGAAGCTAAGTACTTTTAGTTCTTTTAGTCCTCCACCAACAACAACTTTTCTTATTGGCCATCATTTTGATAATTCCGGTGAATCCAAAGGTTGTAATGTTTTTATTCCACATCAAGCTGCTCAAAGTGGAATTTTTGCAAAAACCACGTAGGATTACATGGAATTAATGTATACTTTAGTTGCTTCATACTATGGTGTGATAACCGAAAGTGTGAACAATGCTAATTTGATTGAAGAGGAAAATGATCAAATAGATCTTGATAATTTAGAAGAGTTGGATCTTAATTGGAAGTTTGTTATGTTAACTCGAAGGTTTAAGAAGTTTATAAAGAAAACAGGCGGAAGAGATTTAAATTCGAGTGGAAAGATCGATTTAGATATAGGAAAACTGAAGTGTTACAATTGTTCAAACATTGGCGGCTTTGCACGTGAATGTAATCAATCGAAAGGTGGTAAAGCTAATGTTGATGCTAGCAAAGCTTCTGGAAGTAATGCAATGATAATCTATGTGTTGGCGGGGCATCTTTCTTATGTAGCTACCATGGATTTGTGATTTCAATTTTACTATTCTGAACCATACTTTATAATTTCTTTTATTTTAGACCTTTCTGAAATTTTTATACTTTAGAACATTTTGAACAACATGGTAAATTGTGTAAGATAAAAGATTGTCACACCCCGGTCAACGGATTCGGGTGTGAACGGGAATGGAATCATAGTCGTGGATACATAGAACAACTAATTATATTCAAACGTTATAGTAAAACATCACATCATTTAGATTGCAGCGGAAAGTGGTGAAATGATAATGTCTTACATTTGAAAATAAAAAGTCTTAATTAAAAAAATAAAAGCATAAGATAGTTTATTTGGGATAGGTCATGACTATGGCTCCGGCGAAGTAGGTCCGATAGTTGAAGTTAAGCCCCATTTGCATGCCTTCGGTGATTGTTCAATTACCTGAGAAATCATGAGTTTGAAAATGGGTCAACATAATGTTGGTGAGGTTCACAGGTTTATGATTTATCATTTAAACATTTGTAAAACAGATTTCAGTATACTTAAATATTACGTTGGTTTATTGTTGTGGTTGTATGATCTCACTTGAACATTGATTTCAAATACTAACGGTTTACCCACCCAAGCATCTCTTGCCCAGAGATGTTAAACAGAGCAGAATAACTGACGTGTACCCCCAGACAAATCCGGAGTCAGAACTAGAGCTACCAGTCAGGGTAGGGTTGTCAACCCAAATAGATCTATTCACTAGCTATCGTTTCGTACAGAACTAATTGAAATCAATTAATGGTGGGATTACGGTTGTACAAATGTTTATAACGATAATGTACCAAGTTGGGCAATCAGTAAGAGAACAAGTAGTCATACGGCTAATAGATAAACCATAATATCAAGTAAAAAGCATTTAACAGTTTTCATGATTTCTCCCCCAAAGTATAAAACAGTTAAAAGGAAAAGGGGCCGTGAAACTCACTGTATCAGCAGATGAATGAATGAACCGCGAAGTAGCGGTAGCAAGTAATGTCCTAATTTAAATAAATAAGACATTTGCATAAGGTCTATGATCAATTGAGTAACATAAGTCACCTAAATGATACCGATCAAGTCTTGACGTTATTCTTGTTGGTATTTGTTTGGAAAGCCCGTTATTAGTATTTATTGTACAAATAAATACGCGTTTTCAAGTCATATTTATGTGAAAATAAGTATAAGGAAAAGGCAACATTGATGAAATCAAATCAAATATTGAACGTCTTGTTAAATAATAAGATATTATTTTTAGTTCAGTTGATTTTTAAAGGAGTTGATATGTTTTCCAACACGTTAAGTTATATTAAAACTTAATGGAAAGATGGGTTCATAATTATTGTCACAAATAATTATAGCGTTCCTTTAAATGATCGTTACAAGTCTTAGAGTTTCCCAAATAATTATTTGTTAAGAATAATTATTTATTTGTCGTAAAAATAGTCAATGGCTTTAAATATTTATAAAATATTTATTCCATTTTTAAAACGTCATGAGAAATATATGATTTTAAAACATCACTTGGTCTTATAGATTTTTCCTTTAAACGTTTTATAAAACAAGTCGTGTCTTTAAATAAGTTTACGTATCCCGACGTTATCGCGTATATCACCGTATTGGTCCTGGTTTTATTACTACGCAACGTCATTATGTCTAGATCGTTTTGAGTTATCAAAATGATCATAAAATTTTATTAAGTCTTCCAACATGTAAGACTTGTCTATATTTATATAAAAATCATTTATTTTTATAAAAATCCACATTTTAAAGACAAATGTTAGATCTTCTTGCCTTTTTTATAGAATTTTTAAGAAATCTTAGAATTTATGATAAGTCCAAGTGTTTAAATCATTTAACATAAATGATCTTTTTTCCATTTTTGGATGAATTTTATAAAAATAATCCATGACAAGGAAGTTGTCATCTTTTATTTATTTTAACCAACCCAAGCCACTAAATAATCAAGTGACATGATTATTTATACTTTTCCATCTATTAACATTTTGTTAAGATTATAATTCTATTAACATATTTGATTGTTCATATCTACTAACACTTAGTGTTAGGACCATTTTATCATGTTAATATAAAATGTAAACAATCTACTAACACATTTAGTGTTAGGACCAATAATTAAATAACATGCAATCACTAACACATTTTGTGTTAGGACAATTTATATAAATACAATCACTAACACATTGGTGTTAGGACAAGAAAATAAATAACAATCACTAACACATTTGTGTTAGGACAAGTAATTTAAATAACAATCACTAACACTTTGTGTTAGGACAAATAAATTAAATAAATGTAAACATGATGATCTTTGGGTGCACTTGAATACTTTCATAGGATTTTTCCAAGTGTTTCACTCATTCCCTTGGTTAGTTTAAGTTCTCTTAGAACACCAAAAGAATTTTAAGATCAAAGAAGAATGAGGTAGAGAAGAGAGATTTGATTAACAAGAAAGTAAGTTTTTAGTTTTTGTCAAGACTTGGGGGTATTATTTGGGTGTAAGAATGTAAGGAGAAGTGAGCTAGAGAACTCACAAGGAGGGGAGCAGAAAGTCGAGTGGCGACGGTCCGGCGGTGGTCCGACGAGGCGGAGTAGCGGCGACGGAGGGTGGCTCGGCGGCGGGTGACCGGCGATGGTCGGTGGCTGGGGTGGTGGTCCGGCTGGAAGTGGGAGGAGGGGGAGAGTGGTGGTGGTTTGTGTGTTGGGTGTGAGGAGACAAATGGGGGGCTTGGTCTCCTTTTATAGTTAAAATTATGGTTATTAACCATTGGAGAAATATGTGTTGTCAATCCCTTAATCACCCAACTCCTTTAGTTGTAGGTGATTTATTTTTTTATAAGATTGCTCCATGGTTTTATAAGAGTTTAACACTTTTATAAAATATAAAGTGGTTAGGAGTTTATAAAAATCATAACTTTTTAAAATATAACCCAAGTTTATTTAATGAAATAAGGTGGTGGTTTTATTTTTATAAAAGTTGATGGTCCAAATTTTATAAAAATATTAGTGGATTAAAATGGTTGGGTTAAATGGTTATAAAAATTTATGGGCCTAAACAATTTACTAATTTGTTTGTATGTGGGCCTAAGCCCAATGAAAAGGGGAGTGGGCCGAAGCCCATGCGAATCGGGTAAGGGACTGGGCCGAGGCCCATGAGAAAAAACAGTGGGTTGTGCCGGGTTTTCCGTTTGGGTCGCAAGGGAAAAGGAACGGGCCGGGGGTGATCGGGTTCGTCCCAAGGCCGTTGGGCCGCGGGTCGGTCACTCGGTTGGTCGAGTCGGGTTACCGGGAAACGTTTCGGGTTTGTTCGGATGATTTTGGGCTTGTTGGGCCTAACCGGGCCCAATATGGTTAACGGTTATATCGTTTGGCTAAGTCTTGACAACGACAAGTTTTTGAATTTATTTTTGGTTCACACGAACGGTTTTAGTTTTGCTTGACATGATTTGTTTTCGTTTTTATCAAGTTGATACGGTTTGGTGCGCGTGAATGCAACGAAGACTGTATCGTTTGTTCGCGTCAGTTTTAAGCTCGATTACCATGAGTGATTAGAATCCCAGTTGTTTCTAGTCACGTAATCGCTTAAAATGTTCTCGTGTCGATGGTGAATATCCGTGACACATGTTTAAGAAATATATAAAAAGTACATTTTTATATTTGTTTTCTTTTTGCAAAAATTCCATTAATTCCTTAATGGTCTTTGATGCTTATTAGGGCGTGTTTTCCAATACAAACGTGAGAATCAGTTTACGTCCGGTTTTTCATCGGTTACGTGCAGTTACCGGTTAGTAAATCATAGACAAGATAAGCACATAAGGTCTAATCTAAAGTCAAAGTAAGGAGCGTTGACTTGACTTTTGGACGGGGTGTCACATTCTCCCCCAGTTAGAAGAATTTCGTCCCGGAATTCAGTTCTGATCACTAGTGAATGTAACGTTTTCAAAAGTCAAGGATACTTCTGACACATTGGTTTCTTGCGTTGCCAGGTGTACTTTGGACCTTGCCTGGAGTTCCATCACACCTTAATAATGGGAATGCGGCGACGCTTCAGTTCTTAATTTCTAGGTCAAGTATCTCAACAGGTTCCTCGACAAAGCGCAGTGTCTCGTCCATTTGAATTTCATCAAGCAGGACAACAAGCGTTTCGTCGGACAGCCACTTAATTAATTTACTAATCTTAAATAGTCATAAATGCTACTTAGCAGGATAGGCAGGCGTAGCTGGTACGCCACTGGGCCAAACGTTTCAATGATCGGTAGATAAATATCAATAGTCTGATAACAGAATAAGGATTGATACACGGATGAGCGAGGTATTGAGGATGGAGGTTTTTGGACAAGTCATGATTACTCGTGAATGGGCTCTACCAGGATTTTCATGTAGTTCAGATTACAATTATGTGTGCACCCACAATTGTGATTTGCCTTACATGATCGGCCTAAGCTTTGCTCATACTTGAGTTTTCGGTTTGTCGGAAAATAAATGTGCCGGGGTCTCCATTGGTCTTACGGATAGGTTTAGGTCGATTAACTTTTGTTCAGATTCTTCCTTGAATCCCGAAAGTTCCAATGCAAACAAGGAGCTTTCCTTCCTAGTTTACTAGACCTACATATTGCCTTTCCAAGACAATACACGTTATAAGGTTTTGATCCCCCTTATAATTTCTAATGGTTTGCGTCATGCGTTAGCGTAGTCTTCCTAACGGTCGCGTGCGTCCGTAAGCCTATTGTAGGTCAGAGGTAACTTGCTTGCAATACCTAGGAGGGTACTTGAGACTAGTAGGTTGGTTCCTTCCAACCTTAGTCCGGAAAGTAGATGAATGATACTTCCTTTCATGACATGACGTCAAGAGAGTGTAGTTCGGTGCCTTATGCGATAACTACCTGATGTAGGAGGTTTAACTGGTGACAAATGATTTTCCTAACCATTTCCAAGATCAACATCCGGAAAACAACATATTTTCCTTTGTTGGATTAGTCCTACTTCATCTATCGTTTCATATAAAAACGGGAGCACCCATAGGGAGTGGCTTGGACGGATGAAGCCTTTATCTAGCAACTCTTATAGTTGATCAGATAACTCTTGTACTACGGATGGTGCCAGAAGGTAAGGGGATGTGGTACCGGGGCAGCTACGGGTGTTAAGTCGATGCGAAATTCTTTTACCGAAGGGATAAAACTGGCAAGCCTTCGGGAAAGACTTCTGGGTATTCGCGGTCCATAGTAACATTCTTGTTACGTTTATCCCTAGGTTTCCACTAAGTGACCTGAGCTAAGATAGCATGGCATCCTTTGCGAAGGAATTTTCCTGCCTTTATACTAGATGTGAGGATTAGCTTGCCTTGCACGTGTAGAGTGTTGCCATTTGTAAGTGGCACTGTTACCATTTTCTTATGACAGAAGATTTCCGCCTGGTTCTTTGACAATCATTCTATCCTAATGATTACATCGAGGTTTCAGGATTCAATGGGTATTAGGTCGATGCTAAATGTATGCGCGGAGAGTCCTAGTGGGTAACCTTGGTAGATTACGATGGCTTTGATTAATTCTCCATTAGCTTATACTACGGTAAACTTAGCGTCTAAGGCAGAATGGTCGATTTCAAGGATTACGAAATAAAATCGGTAGGCACAAGGTTTCTATCGGCATTATTATCGAATAAAATATAGGCATAATGATTGTTTACTATGAACGTACCCGTTTCCGTGTTCGGGTCATGACAGGCGTCTTCAGCGTTGATCACAAAGACTCTTCTTCTAGCCTGGTTAGCATTCTGGTCCTTGTTATTCGGGCATTCACTCTTGAAGTGTCCAATGGTCCCGCAACCGTAGCAAGTGCGTTTTGGGCAGCTACGTGCTACATGTCCGTAAGTCTTGCAGATATTGCAAAAGACATTTCCACAATCGAGAGTATGGTGGAAGTTGCATTTGTTGCACAGGGGTGCAGTACCGGTGTAACCGGTCTTTCGGAGGGAGTGGACAGGGGCGGTAGCAGCATAGACCTTCTCTGGTATGGATTCCTCAGCAAGGGTCTTCTCGGAGTTCTCGTTCTGATTCTCCCAAGATTCACGCTAACGTTTGCTTGACGAAGGGGTGGCACTGGCATCAGAGGACTCGTTCTTAGACGATTTCTTGTCAAAGTTCGCACCTTGACGATTAGCTTGATAGACAAGGTTGTGTGCCATGCGTACGACATCCTGAAATGTCTGAGGATTCGAGGAAAGGACATTTCCTTGAATTTGCGGCGCAAGTCCCCAGATGTACCGTTCGATCTTCTTATACGTCGGGGTGACCATAGTCGGGCAGAGGTGAGCAAGCTCACGGAACCTCTTGGTGTAGCCAGCAACGTCGGCTCCACACATGGATAGGTTCTAGAATTCAGCTTCAAGTTTCTGTAGTTCCTCTCTGGGACAGTACTCATCGCTCAACAGTCGTTTGAGTTCGTCCCATGTCATGGCATAGGCCAAGTCAGTTCCCATAGCATCGGCATGGGAGTTCCACCAGGTTAGTGCACCGTCAGTGAACGTGCACGTGGAATATTTGACCATGTACTGCTCGGGACAGTTGCTTATGCGGAAGACTGACTCCATCTTCTCAAACCAACGGATTAACCCGACAGCGCCCTCGGAACCCTTGAATTTGATGGGTTTGCAATTCATAAAATCTTTGTATGAACATTCCCGAGTGCCTGTCATGTTATCGTAAAACGTTGAATACAATTTGGCGATTTGTAGTCTATTGTTCCTTAACATTGGTTAATTCGTTCTTACCGCGTGCCCCACTGTTAGTGTGACGTTGGGTCTCAGAAGCGGCGACTGTTTCAGCAACGCGCTGAGCGATCATCTCCTCGATTTCGGCGGCGCTCATCGGAGGAGGTGGAGGAGCATTTCTGGTGGTTTGGCGTCTAGGCGGCATGTTTTTGCTTTAAGTTGTGAATGTTATCATAAAGAAAAACTTCAGATAATATGTAAATGGGGTTATTAACGTACGGAAATAACTGCCACGACATATACCAATGATACCGTGATACGCGCAAACACAACCAAGAAATATAAGATAGAAGGGATAGAAAGGGATATAGCGTACACGAATGATTAACATGTCATAGAGATAACCATAAGAATAATATTAATAATGATAACAATCATGATCATTAGCATAACCATACTACTAATTTCTATTCCCACCATATTAACTACAAAACATTCGATGATCAAAGTGAGACGTGTTTGGTCTTGTGCTTGCAGTCCAGAAATACCACATACAAGATATAATATGCTAAAATGGTGGTCCACAAAGGCTAGATTTAAAGTTATCTAGAATGGTGGAGGTCCTGGGGGTATGGCTAGGGTGGTCGTGATCTGTGACATGCGGGTCATGAAGGTCATTACAAGTCCAATGAAATCCTTTATGGTTGCGAGCCTCGCATGGAGGGCCTTGTTTGACAGAAGGAGGTTAGTGACGGTTGTGTTGACACCAGTCATTTAAGCATAAAGAGTGTCCATGAAGTCCTGGATGACATTCATGTGACCAGCAATCCTGGCTATCCGGGTCTCGAGGGCCCGAAGGTCAGTCACAGTAAGGTGTCGAGCAATGTCTCTCTCAGCTAATTCAAAGGCCAGCTCATGACGATGCAAACGTGCTACCAGTAGTGGTACAGTGTCCACTATCGGCTTGTCAGTGAGCACAGAGATGCCAGACAGAGGACGGCGCGTGTCACTGCCTCTGATTGAGGGCTCGCCTCGCTGGTAAGAGCTAGGCAGTCTCTCAAGCAGTCTCCAGAAATGGAGTTGCCTAGGCATCCATGATAAATGGGGGTACTCGGAGGCGTTATGCCGCTTGGGCACTGGCTCGTCCGGGGATGGAGTATAGTCAGATACATCTCTATCGTTGTCTTCTTCGGAACGGGAATGCAGATGACTTCCTTAGAAGTCATCTCTGCGATAATATTCCAAGAGAACGAGACAGAGTTAGTAACTATATAATAGCATTTAAACTAAATGAATAACTGCTAAGAAAATAGTAAACATGTATAGCACATAAGTTAACATAGGCCAATATGTTGGAGTAGCGGCCTTGCATGCAAATGGTAGCTTCAGAGCGGGCTATAATCCAGGTTCGGTTTTCATTTTGTTTGTTTGTTTATCCTGGTTCGCTATAACCACGGCTCTGATACCAATCTGTCACACCCCGGTCAACGGATTCGGGTGTGAACGGGAATGGAATCATAGTCGTGGATACATAGAACAACTAATTATATTCAGACGTTATAGTAAAACATCACATCATTTAGATTGCAGCGGAAAGTGGTGAAATGATAATATCTTACATTTGAAAAAAAAAAGTCTTAATTTAAAAAATAAAAGCATAAGATAGTTTATTCGGGATAGGTCAGGACTATGGCTCCGGCGAAGCAGGTCCGATAGTTGAAGTTAAGCCCCATTTGCATGCCTTCGGTGATTGCTCAATTACCTGAGAAATCATGAGTTTGAAAATGGGTCAACATAATGTTGGTGAGGTTCAGAGGTTTATGATTTATCATTTAAACATTTGTAAAACAGATTTCAGTATACTTAAATATTACGTTGGTTTATTGTTGTGGATGTATGATCTCACCTGAACCTTGATTTCAAATACTAACGGTTTACCCACCCAAGCATCTCTTGCCCAGAGATGTTAAACAGAGCAGAATAACTGACGTGTACCCCCAGACAAATCCGGAGTCAGAACTAGAGCTACCAGTCAGGGTAGGGTTGTCAACCCAAATAGATCTATTCACTAACTATCGTTTCGTACAGAACTAATTGAAATCAATTAATGGTGGGATTACGGTTGTACAAACGTTTATAACGATAATGTACCAAGTTGGGCAATCAATAAGAGAACAAGTAGTCATACGGCTAACAGATAAACCATAATATCAAGTAAAAAGCATTAACAGTTTTCATGATTTCTCCCCCAAAGTATAAAACAGTTAAAAGAAAAAGGGGTCGTGAAACTCACTGAATCAGCAGATGAATGAATGAACCGTGAAGTAGCGGTAGCAAGTAATGTCCTAATTTAAATAAATAAGACATTTGCATAAGGTCTATGATCAACTGAGTAACATAAGCCACCCAAATGATACCGGTCAAGTCTTGACATTATTCCTGTTGGTATTTGTTTGGAAAGCCCGTTATTAATATTTATTGTACAAATAAATACGCGTTTTCAAGTTCATATTTATGTTAAAATAAGTATAAGGAAAAGGCAACATTGAGGAAATCAAATCAAATATTAAACGTCTTGTTAAATAATAAGATATATTATTTTTAGTTCAATTGATTTTTAAAGGAGTTGATATGTTTTCCAACACGTTAAGTTATATTAAAACTTAATGGAAAGATGGGTTCATAATTATTGTCACAAATAATTATAGCGTTCCTTTAAATGATCGTTACAAGTCTTAGAGTTTCCCAAATAATTATTTGTTAAGAATAATTATTTATTTGTCGTAAAAATAGTCAATGGCTTTAAATATTTATAAAATATTTATTCCATTTTTAAAACGTCATGAGAAATATATGATTTTAAAACATCACTTGGTCTTATAGATTTTTCCTTTAAACGTTTTATAAAACAAGTCATGTCTTTAAATAAGTTTACGTATCCCGACGTTATCGCGTATATCGCCGTATTGGTCCTGGTTTTATTACTACGCAACGTCATTATGTCTAGATCGTTTTGAGTTATCAAAATGATCATAAAAATTTATTAAGTCTTCCAACATGTAAGACTTGTCTATATTTATATAAAAATCATTTATTTTTATAAAAATCCACATTTTAAAGACAAATGTTAGATCTTCTTGCCTTTTTTATAGAATTTTTAAGAAATCTTAGAATTTATGATAAGTCCAAGTGTTTAAATCATTTAACATAAATGATCTTTTTTTCCATTTTTGGATGAATTTTATAAAAATAATCCATGACAAGGAAGTTGTCATCTTTTATTTATTTTAACCAACCCAAGCCACTAAATAATCAAGTGACATGATTATTTATACTTTTCCATCTATTAACATTTTGTTAAGATTATAATTCTATTAACATATTTGATTGTTCATATCTACTAACACTTAGTGTTAGGACCATTTTATCATGTTAATATAAAATGTAAACAATCTACTAACACATTTAGTGTTAGGACCAATAATTAAATAACATGCAATCACTAACACATTTTGTGTTAGGACAAGTTAATATAAATACAATCACTAACACATTGGTGTTAGGACAAGAAAATAAATAACAATCACTAACACATTTGTGTTAGGACAAGTAATTTAAATAACAATCACTAACACTTTGTGTTAGGACAAATAAATTAAATAAATGTAAACATGATGATCTTTGGGTGCACTTATATACTTTCATAGGATTTTTCCAAGTGTTTCACCCATTCCCTTGGTTACTTTAAGTTCTCTTAGAACACCAAAAGAATTTTAAGATCAAAGAAGAAGGAGGTAGAGACGAGACATTTGATTAACAAGAAAGTAAGTTTTTAGTTTTTGTCAAGACTTGGGGGTATTATTTGGGTGTAAAAATGTAAGGAGAAGTGAGCTAGAGAACTCACTAGGAGGGGAGGAGAAAGCCGAGTGGCGGCGGTCCGACGGTGGTCCGACCAAGCGGAGTAGCGGCGGCGGAGGGTGGCTCGGGGGCGGCTGATCGGCGGTGGTTGGTGGCTGGGGTGGTGATCCGGCCAGAAGTGGGAGGAGGGGGAGAGTGGTGGTGGTTTGTGTGTTGGGTGTGAGGAGACAAATGGGGGGCTTGGTCTCCTTTATAGTTAAAATTATGGTTATTAACCATTGGAGAAATATGTGTTGTCAATCCCTTAATCACCCAACTCCTTTAGTTGTAGGTGATTTATTTTTTTATAAGATTGCTCCCTTGTTTTATAAGAGTTTAACACTTTTATAAAATATAAAGTGGTTAGGAGTTTATAAAAATTATAACTTTTTAAAATATAACCCAAGTTTATTTAATCAAATAAGGTGGTGGTTTTATTTTTATAAAAGTTGATGGTCCAAATTTTATAAAAATATTAGTGGGTTAAAATGGTTGGGTTAAATGGTTATAAAAATTTATGGGCCTAAACAATTTACTAAATTGTTTCTATGTGGGCCTAAGCCCAATGAAAAGGGGAGTGGGCCGAAGCCCATGCGAATTTCTGTTTATATAATGAAATAAAGTATTTGATATGTTTGATTTCAT
>JBCNJP010012653.1:0-13499 GCA_039602395.1 Deinandra increscens subsp. villosa | reverse complement strand
CCAATAGTCAGATCGTTAACCAATAGTCAGATCGTTAACCAATAGTCAGATCGTTAACCAATAGTCAGATCGTTAAGACCAAAGTATCTTATTGTTAAAAGTTCCTTCAAACTAGCCAGGTCGTTAAGGTTAAACGACCAGGTCAAGTCGTTAAGACATGTGACGCAGCTCGTTTAGAGAGGCAGATCATTAATGAGACAGAGTCAGATCGTTAAACTTAGAAAGAGCATGCTGATCGTTAAGGCAATATCAACCCAAGTCGTTAAGACCAAAATGCAATCAGATTGTTAAGTGCAATCATGGTCAGATCGATAAGGGTTATGATAGCCTAATCGTTAAGCACAACTCAAAAGTAAAATTATTCTAAGTGTTAACCAATCAACCAAACACATAAACAAAGGATCAATACAAAAGTAAATCAAGCTGAACCAACATAAGATAACATACAAAGTAAATATACAAAGTTCAACATTATCTAAGTTATTACAAACCGAAATGTTCAAATACATAAACAACAAAATACATGTTTGTTCTGCAGCTTTACCTGGGATCTTTTTCTTGGGTTCGGGTGTTCGTGTTATCACCAACCTCCAGGTTCCAACAAGTTTGACAAAAACTTGGGGAAGGATCCTGCGAAAACACCCTTTTTTGTGAGAATTGCGTAAACAAATCTTAAAACCTACATAACTTTTTCATGCTTTAATATTTTTTAAAAAATTTGCACCAAAAGTCTTAAAATAATGTTATCTTTAATCCTATAAAAGTTTTAAAAATACTTAACGCTTGTTTTATTTTTTTATATTTTTTTTGTATGGTGCACATGTGCATCACAAAAAAAAACTCATACTTTTAGTATGAGTTAAATTTTTTTTTCTTAGTCGCACCATATTTCATATATTTTCATCATTTTTTGCGTTTTTATTGAATGATGCACATGTGCATCATACGTGCATCATACCAAAAAAACTCTCATACATGTGATATACGTTAATAGGTTTAATAAGAAATTGCATCCTAAATCTTATTGTTGTGTTATCTTTAGATCTAAAGGAAAAAATAAAATTTTATAACTTTTTTTAATTATATGATGCACATGTGCATCACACGAAAAAAAAACGTAAAGTTTTTTTCTTATATTTTGCTCCAAAATTAAAGATAACGTAATTCTAAGACTTTTGGCGCAAATTTAATGAAATATCGTTAACGTACGAAAAAGTTACGTGTGTTTTAATATGTATTTTCACAGTTTTCACACAAAATATGTGTTTTCGTAGGATTCTAACCCTATATATATATAATATATATATATATAGGGTCAGGTTCATTGAAGACACCCCCATAAGTGTAGACATGTAGACGCCCTATTTCACATGTGAAATTATGTAACACCCCGATATTTTCGTCTAGGTAATTACGTATCTTAATATGTTTACCTATGTGCTATATTATAAATACATGTTAGAAATGGTAAATAATGAATAAAACACATGTTTGTATGATAAACGGGTTTAGAAATGATGAGACATGAATGATTACGTCCCGTATACGTGTTTAAATCATGAATATGTGCTTATGTGAATAGCATAGACCATTGATAGAAAAACACGTATAGAAATGCATGATAATAACTAACGAAAAAGTAAAAGGGCCAAAAGCGTAGATTATGTAAAGATATAAGACATACGGATATTATACGTGTCTATAATTTCCGTAAGTGTTTTAAGGCTTAAAATATAGTAAGAATGTGTCCTAACATGATTCGTGACATAAAATGATGAATATTGCAAAGTTAGAGGGATAGAAAGTGTAAATATATGTATAAATATGTATATATATGTATATATATATGTACATATATATTAATATACATAACCCGAACCCTCGAGAATGTTAGAATTATGTTTAATAAGGTTTTAGAACCTAAAATGATAGCTACATCAAAAGATACAAAGGTAATAAGCCTAAAATAAAAGTTAAGGGACTAAAAGCGTTAATAATTGAAAGTTATGAAACGTATGTATACGTATATCATCAAGCATGTCCCGAGCCTTAGAAACATTTAAAAATGTTAGAAAAATGCTTTATAAAGATTTGGTGCATAAAATGACAGTTTAGTAGAAGTTAGGGGCTAAAAATGTAAATAATTAGTACAAGGACCAAACCTGTCAATCCTGGAAATTCCAGGGGCGGTACGCGAAGGACAAGGAGAAGGAACTCGACGTACCTCCACCCAATTTGCACCAGAAACAACCCTAGGACGACAATTGGCCACGATTTCGACTTGTTCCTCACGATTGGGTCATCTACGCGTCGGATTAAGCTGCATACTCAACCCATACGTGTCTAGTACAAATTGCGAGCTCCTACACTATAAATACTCGATCAAACAACAGATTAAACTCGCCAATTTCGAGATCTTTGATCTAAAAACCCTAAACCACAACCGAATCTTCACCAGTCGAATTCGAGCTGCACAAGAGGAGTTAGAGTCTGATTTTCTGCAGTCAAGCACTATTAGGTAAGGTCTAAAATAATGTCTTTCAGTTTTGGCTAAACCGTTTTCTAAGTATGATTTCTAAAACCATGCTAAAATTAGGGTTTTTGAGCTTGTTTTGTCAAAATCAGGTGATCGTGTGGGAATTAGGGTCTTAATTTTTTGTAGGTAATCCTAATTTAATGTGTTTTAAGAAAGCCCTAAGTTTATTTCACAATTGGAAAAGGTTTGGTGAAGGTTTTGTTAACGGGTCAAGATTAGGGTTTTCATAACGTTACTCTGCCCAAATTGACTAAACGATGTTGAATTAAGCTTTGATCTTTTAAAGGATATTATAAAATTTTATAATGGATGATACCCTAAGTTGGTTTGAATTAAAAATGAGTTTTCATAATAAAACGAGAAATTCATAAAATTGGGGTTTCTAAATATGATTATTTAATATAAAATAATCCAAAGGGTATGGGGGCTTGATTTTTTGTATGATAACATGTTTTTAATATAAGAATATATGAAATTAAATTGTATAAATAATAAGGTATTTAAAATACCGAGTTAATTGAATATTTAGAAGTTCTTGCGGACCGGAAGGGTAGGCGCCTGTACACTGGGGTTTCTGGCAAAGCAAGGGTGTCGCATAAATCCCCAATAGGAACTGGCATACTTCCCTGGGCGACCCCGGAGTGAGTTTCTACTTATAGGAATGCGCGTCTTCATAATTATCAATAAAAGAAGATAATATGCCTCCAGGGGCATTTTGGTCATTTTGACCCTTAAAAGTGAATAAACTTAATAATATATATTATTAAGTAAATAAAATGTTAAAGTAAACATAAGAAGTGTTTATTATATAAAACTTTGCGTTAACATCATACAATACGCAATTAGGTTAAATTGGAAGACGTAAAGGAAGTTCTGACTGAACTAAATTGCTAAAGAGAATAAGGTGAGTTCTATGAGCCCACTTTTAAATGTTCTAAACGTTTTAATGTTTTTGGGCTGATATACATGCAATGATATATATTCAACTGTTTACTTGAAAAGTATTTGAGATGCCTTTACTTGTTTTGTGTTGATACACATACGTGGAAAAGTTATAATACTTATAACTGTTTTAAAGTTATTATTACCTGTTATTACTCTTTTCGGGAAGGTTATAATAAACGGGTAATGTAAAGGATGAAACTTTTATATAAAGCTTTGAGAAATGGAAAATGTGAATGTTTGGTCTAAGCCTATGTATGTGAATAAGTGTAGGGTAAATATGATCTTATTAGCCTTTTTGTACAAGACCCATAACATTATATTTATGAAACGCTTATTTGCATATACGGGTGATGGACTGGTGTTGAAAAGATTATGAGTCCAAATATAAGGGTTATTTAAATGGACTTTTGAAAAGGATGAAAAGGTTTAAAAGGTTGAAAAGGTTTTAATCTAAGCGGATAATGTCTAGTGAAAAGCGGATATTGTACAACTAGAAGCGAGGAATGACGTTTCCCCGGGGTAACGACGGTTCCCCGAGGTAACGAAGGTTACTCTATGAAAGGTTTCAGGTGGCGACGACTGCCCGAGGAGCTAACGTGGTTCCAATAGACAATGCTTAGTAAAATGGATAAATGGTTAAATGTTTTGGTATAATTCTGTTATGTTTTATACCTGATAAATGTTTAAAGGTTATGTTTTGGTATAATACTGTTATATTTTTATAGCTGATAAATGTTTGTAAAAAGGGGGCCGTTAGGCCCAAGCGTTGGAATAAACTTTCGAGAAAAAGGTAACGCTTTTAGAAAAACGTAGAACTCACCAGTGTAAGCTGATCCTTTAAAGTATGTATATCAGGTGACTTTAAGGATCCGAGTATAAAGGGAAAGGCTAAAGTTTGAGCAGGGTGAGGTGGGCAAGCTGTTCTTGTGAAGCTTTAGGGATGCTGGCATAAGTAATGTATATAGATGCATATCTAAATAATTGTTATCTTTCGTAGTTATAGATAACCGTTGTAGAAATTTTATCTTACTTGTACTTGGCATTATAAATAAATACAAGTTTTTAATTTCTGTTGCTTTAGTTATCTCTGTTGTACCGTTCGTTCATGAGTAAATCCGACACGTGACCCCTTGTAGAGCCAAGTCTAAGAGTGGGTGTCACAAGTTGGTATCAGAGCCTTGGTTTAAGAGATTTAGGTACTAAAAGCGGTATCTAGACTTAAACTAGGACTCTGGAAAAACACTAAGATAAGATAGAATGCCAGCAGAATAGTTTGTGCCCATGAAAAGGACAAAGTTGGATTAGGAACATAATAAGTAGGACCTAGGATATGTAAATCTGGTAGGTACCCAATTGAAATTAGCTACTGTCGTTAGGTATTAACCATATATATGTAACTATGGTACTAACTGTTATGTGCCCAAAATGCGAGAAGTAGACCGGTTTGAAATAGAATCACTGGTAAAGTTAGAAAAGAGAGGAATAGACACTAGGGAGGAGTGTGATGAAAGTAACTGGGTTTTGAAAGTATCATGACTATGTAATTGTATGACGTTTACACTTATCTAATCATCATGCCCTCAAAATTTAGAGACTCGATTTCACATGAATTCTGAACTTTCTGTAGATCATGGTGAGAGAAGGACAAGGTGATAGAAGAATCGGTAGACCAGTCGGTAGACCAGCAGGTTCTGGAAGGCGTGCACAACCAGATCCTAAACCCAATAATGTTGGAGGAGGAAACGTCTTTACTGAGGAGCAACGAGGCGCAATGGCTGCGGAAGTAGCAAACACGTTCCAGGCTGCAATGCCTAACCTGATAGCTCAGCTTTAGGGAGTCGCCGGAGCGGGTGGAGCCGGTGCTGGAGAAGCTAACGGTGGAAACAATGGTGCTGGTGAAAACGCGGGAAACATCCATCAAGAAGGCCGAGGCTGTTCGTTCAAATCCTTCAGTGGATGCAGGCCTCTTTCGTTCGAGGGAAAGAGAGATGTTGGTTTGACTGTTCGCTGGGTCCGAGATATGGAAGCCTTCATTAGCATTAGCGAATGCCGTGCAGATCAAGCTGTGAAATACGCAGCTCATTCCTCTGTTGGTGGAGCACTGTTTTGGTGGGACTCCGTCTTACAATCCCAAGGTGTAGTCGCCGTTGCTGCAATGCGGTGGAACGATCTGAAGACTCGAGTAATGAATAAGTTCTGTCCGAAAAATGAGCTTGAAAAGATTGAAGCCAACTTTCTGAGGTTGGAAGCCGGAAATGCTACTCATCAGGAGTTTACCACGAGGTTCGATGAAATGGCAAGGTTGGTGCCTAGGTTGGTGGCATCGGAGGAGGAAAAAGTGAAGCGATACGTGTAGGCTCTCCCTGCAGAAATACGAAAGATAGTGAAACCTCATGCTCCTAGAACTTACCAGGAGGCAATAGATCTTCGCTCCACAGTTTACGATGAAGAATACGGTGAGGGAGGAAGGCCAGGAGAGCACAAAAGAAGCTGGTCGGAGGCGAGTGGAAGTTCAAAAAGGTTCGATGGAGGTCATCGCAAGAAGCCCAGGAATGATTCTCGAGGTAGTAAGCCCAAATTCCGTACGTGCAACAAGAACCATTTTGGAAGCTGTAAACTGGGGTCGGGCAACTGCTACAAGTGCGGGAAGGAAGGTCATATGGCTATCAGCTGCCCGGAGTCAAAGAAATGTTATGAATGTGGAGAGCAGGGACATATCAATCCGAACTGTCCCAAGTTAATGAAGAAACCAGAACCAATGAAGACGATCGAAATCCCGAAGGCTAGGGGTAGGGCGTATACGATAACTACTGCTGAGGCAAAAGTGACACCTAATGTAGTTTCGAGTACGTTCCTCGTCAATAATGTTCCTGCAACTGTGTTATTTGATTCAGGTGCTAGTAAAAGCTTCGTATCACATGAATTCTGTGTATTACTTGATAGACCGACTATTAAGGCCGAAAAACCCTTCGAAGTAGAAACTGCCTCAGGAAAAAGCTTTTTGATTTCTGATTTGGTAGATAATTGCCTGATAGAACTAGAAGAACATAAATTTCCTGTTAGATTATTCCCTATGACTTTAGCCGGTTTTGATATCATATTGGGAATGGATTGGCTCGCAGAGAACGACGCGCAAATTATATGTAACCAGAAGAATGTTCAAAATTCGAGCGCCGACTGGAGACGACATATCTATGGAGATCGCAACAGTTCTGTAGTGAAGATCATTTCTATGATTAAAGCACGAAAATTCTTGAGTCATGGGTGTGAGTCGTTCTTACCTTACGCTATTCACTCAAACTTAAAATCAAAAGAGTTGAAGGATGTGCCGGTAGTAAACCAATTTCCAAACGTATTCCTAGAAGACCTGCCAGGCATTCATCCTGAACATGGAATGAAATTCGGAATCGACTTGGTACCGGGAGCCAAACCCGTAGCTTATATCCATATATGGGTGATGGACTGGTGTTCAAAAGATTACGAGTCCAAATTCAAGGGTTATTTAAATGGACTTTTGAAAAGGATGAAAAGGTTTAAAAGGTTGAAAAGGTTTTGATCTAAGCAGATGTTGTCTAGTTAAAAGGGAAAAGGTGGTTGTACAACTAGAAGTGGGGAATGACGGTTCCCCGGGGTAACGAAGGTGATGTGTGTGGTTTAAGATATTAAAAACGATGATTTTTGGGTCAAATACGGGGGATATATATGTTAAAATTGTTAAAATGTGAACGTTTCTGATAAATATCATGAGTTATAGGTGAAAACGGGCTTGGCACGAAGAATGAGACAAGTCAACGAAGAAAATTGAGAAAAAGTCAAAAAGTCAAAGTTCGGGTAAAAAAGTCAACCTTAAAAGTCAAAGTCAAATCTGGTCAAAACTGACCCAAGCCGTGAGTTCAAAGTCACGGACAAGCCCAGGCCATGAGTATGCACCAACCAGAGCGTCACAGGCAATCCATGCTAATAATTCAAAGTCACGGTTTGACCAAGGCCGTGCGTCTAAAGTCATGCCAAGAACCCTAAGTCACGACCGTGAGTCTCAGGAATCCAGATCAACAGCAAAGTCACGGCCTAACCAAGGCCGTGAGTCTAAAGTCACGGCCGTGAGTCCAAAGTCACGGCTTGATCTAGGCCGTGAGTCCAAAGTCACGGCCATGCGAGGCCGTGAGTTCCAGATAAAGGCCAAAACTCATTTTTGGAAATTTTGAGAATTCGTCCCTTATAAATAGAGGAGCCATTTCCACCATTCAAGACATCTTGGAGAGCATAGAAAAAGCCAGAGAAAGCCCTCGTTGAAGCCCTTTGAAGATTTGAAAATTTGAAGCCTTCGACGAGTCGGAAATTAGCATTTTTCATCCTTTTGAGCTACGATTTGGTATTGTATTTACATTTAGCCATGAATTCTTGTTTAGATCTGATTTATTTATGTTTGAACATTAACATGGTTGGCTAAACTCATCGTATCGCTTAGGTGAGGCGAATCCGACCATGGTTTGACTTTAATTTTGTATCGGTTTTGCTTATATTTTGGATTTTTGAAGTAGACGTTATCATTGCTTTGATTTGGTTGATGAATTGAATTCCTATATTGTCTCTAATAATCTCTGGTCTTGTGGAAACCTAACCCTAGCTTGCAAAGCCATCTATCGTTAGGGAACTATTGTATAGCCGAATAACAGAACCTGCGGCGTACGCGTGAACTAGAAATAGTCACGCTCACCAGGGAAACCTTAGAATTCGATTAGGAGTCCACCATAGAGTTTGAGTGAGAAATCACCTTACCCTTAGCTAGTAGATACCCTTGCCATTGTCAAGTAGTCAAGCATTCACCGATAACTCAGGTCTGTTCCTGCTTAGTCGTGTATAGGACCTACTAGGTCAACCTATCAACCCCATTTGTAACCACTTCACAACTCTAGGACCGTTAGGGCCATACCTATCCTAACCCTTCGACCAGTTGTGAGTTGAGCCACCGATAACTCGGGACCCAGCCTAGGGCACTTCATAAACCGCAACCTTATCAGTACTTCACCATGGACCAGTAGTAACCGTGTAGAGCGTGTCTAGAACCCTAAACGTGAACCTATCCATAGGAACTAGGTAAGCCTTGTCTTAGGACCCCAGTTCATCCCAGAGATAAGTCAGAACGCATTATCGATACACCTGTCAAACCTAAGTCGGAGGAGCCATGCCTAAGTGATCATTTACCAAATATCTGTTTTCCAAACAACATTTTAATTACTGTCATTTTCAGTTTTCTAAATTAGAATCAATTTTCAAAACAAAACAAAAACCGGCTGAATTATAAAATCGACTGTTTTCAACAAGTTCGTGTCCCTGAGGTTCGACAACCCGGTGTTTACCAATACTGTGCTACGCACGACAGGTATACTTGCCTTAGTGTGTTGGTATAGTCCCCTGGTGAATAACCAGTTTATAAATTTAAAATTTGATAGTGTAGGACCCCACTTTCATATACACTAAACAACACATCAAGTTTTTGGCACCGTTGTCGGGGACGTGGGAACGTTTTAAATAGTCAAAATTTCTAGTTTAGCCAAAATTTCTAATCCTGCAACGCGCTGGTGTACGCAACAAAGTTCTCAATCTGAGATACTCATTCCTTTCGACGAACCTGAACGAGAGTTTCGACGCAGACGTCAGCAGCAGAGGCAAACGATGGGCGACGCATGTCCGCCACGAAGAACACTTTCATCCTACACGAAGCTGAGCTTGGCGGGAGCAAGCCCGAGCATCGCAGTAACCGCTGGGAATGAGTCGTACACCATTCCACCTCAGGTCATCACTATGATCAAGAACTCAATCCAATTCGATGGATTGATAGACGAAGACCCCAACGCGCATATCAGGGCCTTCATTGAGGTGTGCGACACATTCAAGCTCCTAAGCCTGAGCGGTGACGCGGCTAAGCTACGCCTGTTCCCATTCTCACTCCGATCAAAAGCCAAGGCGTGGCTCGATGGACAATCTGCTGGCTCAATCACCAACTGGAACTATCTAGCAGAAAAGTTCCTCTACCGATTCTTCCCTCCTGGCAAGACAGCGAAGCTACGACTGAAGGTCTACGCGTATAAGCAGGACCACGGAGAATCGTTCTTAGAAACATGGGAGCGTTTCAAGGAGCTACTGAGAAAATGTCCTAACCACGGGTTGGAACAATATCAACAAATCCAAACCTTCTACAATGGGCTTAGCCCACAAACCCGTCAGTTAGTGGACATTACTGCTGGAGGAGCACTCGGCGAGAAGACTGCTGAAGAAGCCGAGACACTACTAGAAGAAATGGCTCTGAATGACTACCAGTACCCCTCAATTAGAAGCAGCGTTCCACTCAAAGCAGGGGTGCATCAGGTGAGTCAAGACACAATGGTGGCCACCCAGCTCAAGGCGTTATCAAAGAAGTTCGACACTCTTTGCCAAGTCGTCTTGCCGCAAAAGAAGGAGCCACATGATTGCGAGATATGCGGAGAAGCGCATAGTACTGCCAGATGCCCGCACAACACAGAGACGGTCGATTTTGTGGGTCAAGGACAGAGAGGTCCAATTTATGGGGATCGCTACAACTCCTCCTGGAAGAATCACGCAGGGTTCAGTTACAAGAACCAGGCAGGAAGCTCAAACCCACCGAGGTTTGCAGGCAAACCTCAGCAGCCTCAGGGGCAAGAGCGATGTCACACCCTGGACAAATGATTGGGTGTGAGCGAGATGGAATCATAGTCACAGATATACAGAACAACTACTACTAAATTCAAACGTTAATTAAAAGCATGATATCATTCATTGTTGCAGTGGAAAGAGTGGTAAACGATATTGTCTTACATTTGAACTTTAAAAGTCAAGTTTCATTTATTGAAAACATAAAGTAGTTATTTAGGATAGATAGGGACTAGGACTCCAACGAAGCAGGTCCGAATATAAAGGCAAACTCCCATTTGCACGGCTTCCATGATCAGCTTAGTTACCTGAGAAATCATGAGTTTAAAAGGTCAACATAAAGTTGGTGAGGTTCACAGGTTTAGGACTCGATAGTAAGATTGTAAAACAGTTTTCAGGAAACTCAGAATGTTATATTAGCTTACTGTTGTAGTTGTATGATCTCACCTGAACCTTGATTTCAAATACTAACGGTTTACCCACCCATGGTATTCTCGCCCGAGAGATACCGAACATGCAAGAATAACTAACGTGTACCCCTTACAATATACGAAGTCAGGATTGGAGCTACCAACCTGGGCAGGGTTGTCAACCCAAATAGATCTATTCACTAGTTATCGTTTCGATCAGAACTAATTGAAATCAACTAATGGCGGGATTCAGTTGTACTAACGTTTATAACGATAAAGTACCAGTTGGGCAATCAGTAAGGGAACAGATAGTCATACGGCTAACAGTAATCATAACATTAAGTTAAAACAGTTTATCAGTTCATGATTTCTCCCCCATAAGTGTAAAACAGTTGTAAAGAAAAGGGGCCGTGAAACTCACTTGATTTTCAGTGATGATGAATTGCCGAGTGGCAACTAGCAAGTAAAGTCCTATTAAAACATAAGACAACATGCATAAGGGTCCACATAATCATTTGAGTAACGAACGTTACCCAAATGATACCGGTCAAGTCTTGACGTATAATCCCGTTTGTAGCGTTTTGAAAACCCGTTAGTTATTCAGTTTACAAAATCAGCAAATACGAATGTTCACGTATTAAGGCATTTATGTAAATAAATACAAGGAATGAACATGCGATAACGTATCATGAAGATCAGTTCAATCAAGTCTTGAATATTGTTTCAAATAATAAAATTTATTATTATTTTTATGTTCGCTCGATCGATTGATTTATTAATCGCGTTAAGTTATAATATATATAACTAGGGTTGATAATTATTATTGAAATAATTATTATAACTTGTCGAAATAATTTTATTAAATTATTACAAGTTAAATGATATAACATAAGTAGGTAAATATTAAGAGTTATTTTAATATTTAAACTCATGTTAAGAAAATTAGGGTTTTGAGTTGATATAAATATAATTATCATCAAAATAATTATATTTACAAACCAAAATGCTTTTCACTCAAATTAGGGTTTCTAAAATTCGTAAAGGTAATTATTTGTTGAAAATAATTATTTACGATTCGTTATGTCGTAAAACGTTTTTAAATCGTTTAAAGATTTCGTTTCAATTTCAAATGTTTAAAAATAAACATTTGATTCGGTTAAAACGTTTTGATTATTTTGATTCTTTTAAAATAATCAAAAATGTTTAAAATATGTTTTTCATAGTTTCTATAAGTCTTTTGATTTTATTTTTATAAAATCATTTTTAAATAACTTTATTTATTAAACAAAGTTTGGGTTTTTAATAAAAGACTTTTTATAGAAATTCACTTACATAAAATGTTTCCATTTGTATAAAATCCAAATGTTTTATACTTTTGTCATTTTTGAACATAAAATATATCTATATATATTTTATCCATTTTATTTTATAAAATCTAAACAAGTCTTTTAAAAATCTTGTCTTCTAGAAATTATATTTCTATAAAAGGAGACCATTTTATATAAGTTAAGTTTCATGGTGGATTTTTATGGTTTAAAATATTCAAGTAATTTTTATAAAATTACTAACTTTAATTTTCTACCATAAAAATTCATTCAAATGTCTTAATGTTATCATTTTATGTCCAAAGTTTGAGATAACACTTCTAAAGTCCAACCAAGTCCAAATGTGTCACTAACACATTATCTAGTCCATGAATACTTGTCATTAGCAACATATAAATCCATGATTTTGATGATTAACAATATAAGTCACAACTATTAATAATTCTTATCATTTTATGTCAAAACATAAACATGATTATAACAATTCTAGTTAACCATAACATATTAACACATGAAATTAACAATGTCTAAACATGTAACACATATTAAACATTATTAAATCATCATATGATCAAAATAAAACATCTAGCTAGTGAGTTTAAGCATGGGTTTTATTTTAAATAAAAGCACCACATTATTATGTTAGAAACTCATAAGATGATTATGATTAAATAACAAGTTATAAAACTTGGTTTCCATGGATTTAAATCATCTAACAACAACATAATAATTCACATTTCCAAACCTTACAACATTAACGTTAAGAAAATAACGAAAATAGTTATAAGTCGGTTAGAAACTCGGGTTTTAAAGGATCGTTTGTCAAGACTCGGGGATCACTTGGAAACGTTTAAATCGTATAAGAAACGTAAACGAGACAGTTAGGAGACTCACAAAAGAGAACGAAAGGAAAATGAGAGAATGATGAGGGTGGCGATGGCTTGCGGCTGTCCAACAGCAGCAGTCCGGCGAATCTGTGGGGCTGGGGCGGCACTCACGGCAACAGCATGGCGGCGGGAGGAGGAGCATTGTCGTAGCAGCAATGTAGTGGTGGTGGCGTGGTTGTGTGGTGGCGAGAGGGAGGAGAAGAAGCAAGAGGAAAGGTGGCGGTGGGTTGCTGGGCTGTCGAGAGGAAGAAGGGAGGGGCGGAGGGCTGTGGTTGATGGCGGTGGTTGATGGTGGTTGTGGTTTTTTGTTCACGACAGGGAGGAGCAGAGGGGGTAAGGTGGTGGCGGCTGTGGGTTGTTCACGGCAGGAAAGGAAGGGAAGGATGGTGGTGGTTGTGGCAGCAAATTGGCGGCGGTGGTGGGGGTTTATGCCGGACGGAAAAACAGAAGATGGAGAGGGAATGAGGCTGTGTTTTTCTCGACAGAAGTGAAGGAGAGGTGGGTTATGGTGGCTGCCAATTCGTGAGGGAGAAGAGAGGAGAGTGAAAGAGTTTGTGTGTTGTAAGACAAAGTTGGTGAAAAGGTGTGGTGATGGAGACATGTAAGTCTCCTATTACTATTTGAGAATGATTGTAACTAGATGTAGGTTATTAGGCTTGGAGTGTTGGCCACACTTTCACCACAATTGACTAACTTCCATTCTACTAATCATTTTTATAAAAAT
>JBCNJP010012652.1:0-13499 GCA_039602395.1 Deinandra increscens subsp. villosa | reverse complement strand
GTCCTTGCTCATTCACAATCTACACTGGTTAGTTTTTCTTGGTCATAACGGACCTATTTCTTGGTTTTCTTTTTTATATTTCTGATTTTTTTACCTTTTATTATTTATTAGGTGCGTACTTTAGCTTAAGAAGGGCAGCGCAATTACATGATTAGTGATCATGCGAGGTGATTGCGATATAATTTATATATGAGTTAGCTAAACGTGTTCGCAGGCTTGATCAGAATGACAAATTGATCATGGAGTAGCTTCATGATCAGTGTCCAAGGAAACCTGCCTTTGCACTTGATTGAGGTAAATTTTATAGTATAAAGTATCTATCCAAGGAAACCATCATTTGGTGGAAAATATGGTGTTCTAATATGAGTAGTGTTTTTATTAACTGTGTTCCTTTTATTTGGAATAGGTTATTTGCAGACACACAGATTGAATGGGAATGGAAATCATTTTATCTCATGGCATGTGAAAAATAATTAGTGGGGGGGAAAACTTTCCACCTTTCATGTGATGAAAGGAGACTTACAGATCTATTATTGTTTTTCGGACCAGAGTTTTCAAAAAGAATTGATTAATGGAGGCAAACGTTTACGGTGGGTATAAAAATGTTTGAGAAATATGTGCAGATGTGAGATTCTTGCTTTTTGTTTTGTTAGCTTTTTTTCTATTTAAGAAATTTTCTTTAAAGACCTATGATAATTCTGTTTTTGTTTTGAAAATTATTAGAAGTTGCCCGCTACTGCAAGAATGTTAATCACAGGGACTATTAATCTATATTGTACTAAATTCGGTTTGGTTTTGTTCCAATATGTTGGGAAGAGTCCTTTTCAGTAATTCTTGGAAGCGATGAGGTCAAAATCAGGGAAACCCTCTCCAAGACCTGTAAGCTTGCACTACAATGATTCTGTGTACAGATTGTTGTTTAGTTTGTTAGTAAGAACCTATACTTAGACACTATACTACCATTAACGTCATGGTTAATTTCTACTTTCTTTGCAAGTATTTTGCATCATCTTCTTTAAAAAAACAATAGAAGCCTTACCACATGTTTCACTAGATCCATATTGGGCTATCCGTCACAACTTGCAGTTTAAGTTGATTTATCCGGTTTGACTTATCTAAGTTAATTTTCTCTTGAAAGTTTCATGTTTCTTTATTTTCCCTTCAAGTTGACTTCCATGTATTACAGTTGGACTTTTCTCTTTGGTACTAATATCATTTTTCTCTCAGAAATTAAAAAGTTCCATGTTTATTAATTTGATATATTTGAATTTTCCAGGTTTGACTTCATTAAGTGTCTCCTAGTTCAATTTAAGCAATTAAACTTCTCTACTATTTTGATCTCTTATCTATGGGTCAGAAATAAATAGCTGAATGTTCTTATTCTAACTTTCATTTCTCTCTTGATTTTGTAGTGGTACATGATTTTCTTTCACTAACAATCATCTAAAGACACAATAATCTCTGATAATGTAGACCCTTTTGATAGATTTATTTTAAATGACCTGTTTCAACCAATGCGAAAAAATACCTGGCTGAACCCCTTACCTCACCTGACCCACCCGTCGGTTTAAATGTAAGTGGAAGGGTGAGATTCTTTCTGGTGCAGGGTGTGTCCTTACCCCCAGTTTGGGCCTTTCAAAGTAGAAGTGGCTTACAAGATGTCAAGGTTAGTCTTAATTTCGAATCATCTTTTAAAGCTGGTTGCTGCTATTCTTAAAGTGGTGGAAAATATTTGGATGGTAACCTCTCATTATTATTGGATCTTGATTTTACACAATATGAAATCAAAACCGTGTTTGGGAATATTGTTTGTGGGTTATAAGCAACTCACTCTTCTGGCAGCGATCAGCAGAAGCTGCAGGGCGTACACTGGTCTCTATTATGGTGGACCATATATTTTTTTGCATTAAGGATACTGGTTGGTGACTTATAACAATTTATGTAATCCATCTTTTGGTTTGAGGATCATTTTTTTTAAACGACAGACATTTATATATATTTATATAGGAATGATGGTTTGAGGATTGTTTTTCTTTTAAATGAAATGATTTAAGAGGCTTTATACATTGAAAATACACTTTGGATGACTTCCCTTTCCTTTGACCTGTTTTCTTGTTTGATTTATTACCCATTTGAACAGTCAGAGATTAAACATTACCTTGACCCTTGCATTAGTCAAAATTGCTACTTCTAATATAATTAGTCCTAATTGAAACAGAGAAGGCATAAAAATGATGAATTGCTCCTAATGATTCTAATTGTACTTACAGATTTCCGGTTAGAACTTTTGATGCAGTCACTTCTCTTTTCTCGGGTAGGTTTCCATGACAATAGAAAAGCTTGTGTCCATTTCTGTTTGTTTATTATATCATATCCCCTTCTAGACTGTGTTGCTGTCCAGCCTTGTTATTTTGTTTAAGTGGGAATAAATCTTGTTTTCAAGATTTCAATTATCATTTAATTTGGCCTTTGCAGGCAAGTCTTTCTGATGGAGAAATTACCAAATGCTTAATGTGGGTGATGATAGGTGGTTTGTTTTTGTGGTATGCTGCATTCACATATATCTTTTACATGCTTGTATAGTTTACATTCTCATGCTATGTGATGTTGTCAATCACTACCAAGTACCAAGGTTGTCAATCACTACCAAGTACCAAGCATTAATGGTTCTTTTAGATTTTATGCATCTTTTGCATAATTGACCTATAGGTACCAAAACGGATAGGTTGGATTACGGGTTAATATAGGTGCTTTTTAACAAAGGACGGATTCGGTTGACCTTAAACACTATTTGTTCTTTTAAAAATAGTTAGTGTCTTAAATATGATCCCAATAGCTATACTAATGCATTTGTTATAGATTTTTTATTTTGACAAATGTTTGATCATCTAATCTCTAATAAACATTGTCAAGGTTACATAGCCAAATAACTTTTAGAGCTATTAGCCATACTGACATTTAGCGCTTAGTTTAGGGAAATTATTTGACTATTAGTCAAGTGTTAGACATCCTTCAAATAATAACATAATAAAACAAATCTTGTAGACCTAGACCAATATCAGACGTGATTTGTAATGATGGGAAAGTTTTTGTATTCAAAAGGAAATATATTTGTTTGCATCCATGGAATTTTATACGTACTGAAATATATTGCAATGTACAGGAACAAAGGAGAAACAATCATTGGATGGGGCACATTCTGTGGCCCAATAGGAGGCATCAGCTTAGCAATTTGAGAATGGAGTATGGATGGTAGCATGAGTGTTAGTTTTTGGTTTTGAAGTATCATGTTAGAATTTGTAGTAGTCAAAATGTTTAGAATGCTTTTGGTTGAGACATGTAGTAGTAATGGGGTTTGTTTTTGTCATTTGATTGTTTGTAATTTTATTTGGTGCTATAAAATTTACAAAAGGAAAATATTAGGTGTTTATAAGACCATGTTTGTTCAATCTGTTGATACCAGAAGGAAAATATCAAGTTTATATAGTTTTGGGGTGTTGATGTGAATGTTCTTTTGGTCTCCAAGATGAAGCATATTTGGGTTAAATATAAAGGTATAGAAGTATAAACTTACCAACATGAGATATGAAAAACCAACAATGAACCAAAAAAGAACTTGTTGCCGCTACTGCAACACGTGTCATGATCTCATTATATATGACTGCAGTTCGTTGTCGCCGCATCACCCGAGTTGCATCCTATGTCATGAGTCTTATAAATCGTTGCTGCTGCCGAACGCACATGTACCGCATTATAAATTATCGGGCACGCCGTATCGTGCTAACGGAAATGAATATCTCGTCGTCAATTGTTGTCGCCACAAAACACGCAAACAGAAGAGAAATAACGCGCTATAAACTATCGCCGCCGCAACGCGCGGGCACTATGCTATATATATATATATATATATATATATATATATATATATATATATATATATATATATATATATATATACTAGGGGTATACCCACGCGTTGCGGCGGCGGCAGTTTATAGGGTGTTATTCGTCTTCTGTTCACGCGTTGCAGCGGCGCGATAATTTTTTAACGCGGTATTCTTTTTTGTTAGTGCGATACGGTGCGACGACAATTAAATTGTGATACATGCTCGTAATATATCGTATTATACGTGTGTCAGTTTTTTCATTCGTAGCATTGGTGTAATTGATCTCTACAATGAGCTTTTTAGATCTTAAATAATAACGATTACTGGAATAATGTTTGATAAGTGGTCACAAACATATTAAATTAATAATTATATTATTAATTGGAAAAAGTTATATATAGTTAGATAATTAAGTTTATATCAAAAATACAAACCAACACGCGCTAACATATATAATTCAATCAAATAAATGACAATAAAATAAATAATTGAAATTAGATATGAATCTAAAAAATATTACATCAACCAATGTTAACCAATTTGGTATAAAACATAAGTATCCTATTTATAAATACTACCCCCTAAATTTACCGTAGTATTTTAATAGAGAATACATCTAAAAGCAACATTAAAACCACTAAATAATTACGGACGAAATAGAATGTTGCCTTCTTGGATCGGCGTTTGGGATAGTTAGTTGCCACCAGAATTATGCTTCTGTCAAACTTGGCAGTACCTTTTCCTAAACATAGTAAAAACCACCGCCTAATTTCAATTGACATACTAAACAAAAAATGATTAAGAGAGTAACAACCCAATGGCCTTCATAGCTAATAGCTTTAATTTAATAACCTTTTGTCACTTAACACGTTTGTGGTTACTAAACAAGATTCTCTTATTTGATAATTTGGATGGCTATTTTAGATATTTGACCACTAATCAAACATTTTGCTAAAAAGAGTTGCGAATTTCATTTCTTGTGACAAAGAAGAGTATGTTTACAACCAACAATCAACCAACCTGTGTTGGATCAGATATTAAGACGAGAACCAAATCACTAAATAGTATCATAAATATCTCCAAGATTTCCCTGGGGATATTAACTTTAATGCATAAGAAAATATTAACTATACCTATTCATAACTGGAATTAGAGATAATTATATAAAAATAACAAAATTGAATAATATTTATAAAAAAAACTATGAAACACAAAGCAACCCGATCCACTGTCAATAGCATTACATCCACTTAAAATGACCACTAAGCCCATGAAAAGCTTTATATTTTCTAATCCCCCGTCTCCATGAAAAGCTTTATATTTTCTAATCCCCCGTCTCCCTTGTACTTCATGTTGAGTTGTAACCGTTGTAGAAATCTTAATGAAAAGGATTGTTGAAGAAAAAAAAAATCCCCAGCTGTCAAAACCAATTCAACATATTGTGCCTCATAGCAATCCCATACCAAGATATATTCATTTGCCAACATTCTCCAGATTCAAACTTTAAAATAAGTAGCCCAAATTTACCTCTCATGTAGTTTTAAATTAGTAGGAGTCCAGATTTGACTCCTATTCTAGGAGTGTTGACCCACCCAGTAGTTCTTATGCTACTAAAACCATTGCCTTGGGTCCCCATTATTAAAATGTCATCCAACCTTAATAAGCACACAAGGCCAATCCTCTTTGGCAATTCAAAATGGCAGAAGGACACCAACAACCTAAGAAACAGAAAATTAAACTTAATGAGCAGAAAAATATATTGAATCATGCCATTTCAAAAGCAACAGTAGCTGAGCAAAAATGATGTAGCATAGTGATAGGATCTAAAAGTACAATTTAATATAAGCGATTAATTAGAACAATTAATAGTACCTCACAGTAAATTCTAACCATATTCCATGACCTGTTATACACAATCTGATTTCGATAAAAACTATTATTTTTATTCTCAAAACTCTTTAACACATTTAGGTTCTAAATAAAGGTTGCATCCTTGATTACCACTGCAATTCTCTTGGTCTTGCAGAAAAGGATTAAACATTAAGTTTTGATTAGTAATATTTCAGTAAAAGTATCAAAACAATTTATGAGGTCTTTGAAAGTACTATCTTTTGTGAATAGGTTATGAACATGTAAGGGACTGTAGGAACCATTCTACCTTATGTAAATGATTATAACTGGGTTCAAAGGTGTCATGGCTCAAAAAATAAACATGCGCATTTTGTAAATGTTGGTTCAACTGCTTTTAAATTAAAATCTTGATATTTTCTTAACACTAAAATGAGCATGAGTTATAAAGTAACGACAGCATAATTATTGTTAAGACAATCTGGCTACTAAATTAAAAAGTTTAATGGAACCATAAGTCTATGTCCATTCAAAAACTGTTTGTGAGGGTCCATTATTATATATACAAAATAGATACAATGAAGGGTCACATACGCCCACAAAAGTAAAAGTAAGAACACAAACTCACAGTGACTACCTCAACAAACACATAGGCCTAAACCATCTAACCAACTCATATGAATGAACACTTGAAACATCATGCTTTGGGGATGTAGTTTGATATGAACACCATATATAAATAAGAATTTAGGAGAACAGTCCACTATAAAATCAAAAGTTCACTTTCCTTTCCTAAACAAAATAATAGCAGCAGTAGCATAATACAAACAGCAAACACAAATGAAGCAGCAGCAAACACAAACAGCATAATACAAGCAGCAACAACATAATACAGTTACATATTGAGTCCAAATCATAAGAACAAAAGAAACTGACCTTTAGAGAGATGGAGAGGTGGAATTAGCAGAGAATTTGAAGATCTTGAAGCTACAACATGAATGATAATCAAATCTGAACACACAATTAGATTAGAAATCAATCAAATATAAAAAAAATTAAATGGAATTTATACCTCAATTTGAATCAGTGTGTTCTGCATTGTGATTTCAATCGGGTAGACTCTGTGTATTTATAATGAGGCATCCACTCAATTGATTTGAAATTTGCATTGACCGCCAAGTTTTGATTTCCCAATTCATGTTTCACTGCGATTACCCCAAGAATCAAGAAAGGGAGCGTTTGCAATTCTTGCTGATTTGAAATTTCGCATCGACTTGTTCCCGAGATTAGGTCGATTCAAGTCTGAAGAAGAAAAGCAAGTCTGCATCGTTCTCAAAATGGTGATTCTCTGAATCTCCTCTGGAAAGCAAGTCGGACAAAGACAATATCGGCGTCCTCTCTCCTCCGTTCTATCAAAATCGTCTCTGAAAAGCAAAAGTGAATTAGGTCTGAAAAGGAAAAGAAAAGCACGGTCAAGGGTTCTCTCATGAAAGCGTTACTCGATTTTGTTGCTGCTGCGTTGTTTTTGATGATTCACGCAGAAGGGTAAACCTTTTAGGGTTTGTCTGCATTTTCAACCACTTGTACATGTAGCCTTAAAGATTGTATCTCTTAACTTTTACTTGTACCTTATGCATAAATAAGTTGTACATCTTAATTTTCAACCACTTGGATAGAATATGCATTATAAGATAGTAGATATATATATATATATATATATATATATATATATATATAGGGGAAGGATCATGCGAAAACCAATATTAAAACCTACATAACTTCTTCATACATTAATGTTTTTTCATAAAATTGGCGCCAAATGTCTTAGAATTACGTCATCTTCAATTCTGAAAACAAATATTAAAAAAAAATTAATGGTTTTTTTTTCCGTGTGATACACATGTGTATCATCATCATTACTACTGCACAAAACGAATTATCATGTGTAAAAACACTCCTTATGTTAAAAACATATTAAAAACACTAAAACATTTGTGGTACTAATGATAATGAAACATAGTGCACATGTGCAACATATAATTAAAAAAAGTTATAAAGTGTTATTTTTTTCATTAGATATAAAGATAACGTAACTATAAGACTTATGGTGAAATTTCCTTTTAAAACTAGTAATGTATACCACATAAATGAGGTTTTTTTTTGGTGTGGTACACATGTTTATCATTAAAAAAACACAAAAAATGACAGAAATATAACACATATGGTGCGTCTTAGAGAAAACAAATATTAACTCATACTAAAGTATGAGTTTTTTTTTGTGGTACACATGTGTATCATAGAAAAAAAATAACAAATAAAAAAACGTTAACTTTTTATTTTTTGTTTTCATGGAATTAAAGATAACATAATTATAATACTTTTGGTGAAATTTTTTTAAAAATATATTAATGTATGAAAAAGTTATGTTAGTTTTAAGATGGTTTTCACGTTTTCGCAAAAATTATGCGTTTTCGCATGATCCTTTCCCTATATATATATATATATATATAGGGTTAGGTTCACATGCGAACTTTTTGTTTTGAGAACTTTTGAGAACTAAATCTCAACCACTAATTTCAGGTGGGGACCACTATAATTCATGGGGGGGTTTTCCATATATATAAACTAGTGGCTTAGGTTGTGTTTGGCGCACTAGCTGAAAAGCTAGCTGCTAGCTGATAAGCTAGCTGTTAGCTGATAAGCTAGCTGACAAGCTAGCTGCTAGCTGATAAATTATAAGCTAGCTGATAAGCTACCTGATAAAATATAACGTTTGGTAAAAACTAGCTGATAAATTAGCTTAAAAATATAAAATGACATAAAAGTACATGTCATAAATGTAAATAAAGATATTTATTTATAAGTTAGGGAAGGGTAAAATTGGAAATATTATAAAAGCTAGTTGAAAAGCTAGTTGAAAAGCTACTCCAACTAGCTTTTCAAAAGCTAGCTTATAAGCTAGCTTATAAGCTAGCTTTTTGACGTTACCAAACGGGGCTTTTAAAAAAAGCTAGCTTATTAAAAAAGCCCCGTTTGGAAACGTCAAAAATGAAATTGCTTGAGCGTGTGGATCTTCTACTTAGCCGTATAGATATCAATGTAAACGAGTAAAACACATAGAGTAAATACAACTGAGAATTGTATTAACCACAGAGACCACAAAGTACACTCAGAGAAAGTTATGACACGGAAGCTCTCCAATTCTATACAAGACAAACATATTTATAGGCTGAAAACACGACTGGCCGAACCTCAGGTTCGGCCAAGCTTCGGCGGCTCCGAACCTGGAGTTCGGCCAAGGTTCGGCCAGACCTAAACTTGCACGTTCCGTCTTGTTCTCGATACTTCACATGACGATCAGGAACCATGTACCAACAAACTCCCCCTCGGCATGTGCAGTATCAACTTCTATTAACAAAACTTATATCTTGTATCTTCAATCAAACTCCTCCTCGATCTAGACGATGAGTTCAATCTTGAATACTTGATCTTGCAACGTGTGTAGTCTCTGTATCAACAATCTTCAGAAGACTTGAAGTTGTGATGTTCTCTTTCCACTTAGAAACCTGCCAACATAAATAATCTTGGCGCAAAACGTCTCTTCGAGACTCCAAGATATTTTGATTTTGAAAATAATTTCGTAATTCATGTTGATCAATCGAAAACAAATTCGAAACAAAATCTTTTTGGCTTTTAGAAACTTTATATCAAAACACACCTAAACTCTTTTTGATATTTTTTAATAAGAAAAGTAAAACAATACCGAATCAGACACTATTTTTGTCTTTTGTGAGAAAGATCACGACTTGGGATCATATTGGTCATAACATGCTGAACTACACTTCAATTTCGATTATTGTAGCACATAAGCCATGCCGATTGCAGATATACTTTGTCCAACTTTAAACTCTGGCACAATCATACTCATAACATCTGGATATGTTAATGTATTTATTAGATTTGCATTGACCAGTGTACCCCACACTATCAGACATACTCAGATATGCTTTGCTTATCATATTTTGTGACTTCATTTGTGATATTAATCACATAATGATTGTAACCATGATATAGTCAACTGTGTTCCATGCAAAAAGAAATAAGAACGTTAAATCGTCTACCTTAAGGTCGATCTTTCGATACGCAGATAAGGCCTCGGATTTAACAAAATAAGAAAATAAAACAAGTTGAAATTGTATAACTCAACAACAATCAGGTCGGTACTCCCGTACACGCAGAGAAAGTCCGATGATTTATACGAAACACCAAAGAAAATAAAGCAGAACGTCAAACGAACAACGATCAGGTCGGTCTTTCGACACGCAGAGAAAGTCCGATCATTTGACAAAATAAAGAAAATCAAACAAGGTTAAATCTTTGCAAAATGAACACATGTATACACAGTGACTTCTCATTTTATTTTTCACATATCTTTTTCTTGATATATCATGAGATATGTATCAAGATGTTGTCCACTAGGTCAAGCATCAGATTTAGTGTATATCACATTTGTATACTTTCTGATTTGCCGAGCCTACCTTGCACATCGATCAAATGGTCTTATGGCTTTTTCACTTACTTTATCCATGAGTCAGACACTGTCAGCCAATGTACCATCATTTCCCATTCATGTCAGATACAATTTCTCATTTTTCAATGTTTTTGGCTTTTTCAAATTTCTCCCCCTAAAAATGACAACTCTATTTATAGATTTTCATTTTTACAATTTGAAAAACAACACACTATTTTTGTATTTTAGCAAAAACAAACCCCCCCCCTCAGAATGAGATGGAGTGGAAAACAAACGAAAAATTGATCAACCAACACGAATACTTTGCAGTTTAGCTTTGTGAAAACAAAAATGATTTGGAAATTCAGTTTAATTAGAACAGATATTTCACAGGCAGCAATTTTCCAATCACTGAAAGGTCTGCCTGAAACACCTGTTGACACCACATAAATCATTAGTCGCTCTGGGATCGACCCGATGTAACATCGTCGGGTCGCCCGGTGTCTTCCACAAAATCTTTGTTGGCCTTGGAAACAACTTTTGGTTTCTAAATTTGTAAAATTTTCAATTTTTGATCAGAACCTGAATTAGACTCAACCGACGTACTTGGTTTAGACCAAGACGATTTACGATTTGATTTTATCTTTGGGGACCATGGTTCATCAAAAATTTGACCTTTGTTATCCACATATTTGGCAGTTTTGTGGATATATGCAGTCGTCGGACAATCAGCAGCTAGATGTCCTGGTTGACGACATACATAACAAAGTCTTTCTCGAAACACATTTGAAAATGATTTGGATTTTGAAAAACTAAATGAATGCTCAGAATCAAAATTGTCAAAGAAATCATCAGAGGAATCATACCTAGGAGATGGACTCCTTGAAGATGACGATCTTCCAGAATAGTAAGTGATTCTTTCTGAGATGGTGATTTCTTTGCATTCTTTGCTTTAGGAGCCTTGGCAACTTTCACCGATTTCTTTGTTTGAATCAATTCTTCCTTCACAACAAACCCCACACCTTTGTGTTTGGAACCTGATACCTTTGAAGTACTTGAGGAAGAACCCGAAGCTTCTCTCGCCTTAGCTTCACTAGTAAATTTGGCTTTGATATCCTTCAGCCTGTTCTTCTCAACCAAAACTTTGTCTTCTTCAGTTGCAGATGAAGAACTTGACACAACCTTATCAAAAACCTTCTCATTTTCCAGCAATACAGACTTTGAAACAAATTTTGGAGCTTCACCCAAAGACTTTTCCTTCTTTTTGGACTTAGATTTGTTCTTCTTGGGTGGAGTAGCAAACTTAGAATAATCATGCAATTCATCTTTTGAATCTATCTTGTTGATACATGGTTCCTGATCGTCATGTGAAGTATCGAGAACAAGACGGAACGTGCAAGTTTAGGTCTGGCCTAACCTTGGCCGAACTCCAGGTTCGGAGCCGCCGAAGCTTGGCCGAACCCGAGGTTCGGCCAGTCGTGATTTCAGCCTATAAATATGTTTGTCTTGTATAGACTTGGCAGCTTCCGTGTTATAACTTTCTCTAAGTGTACTCTGTGGTCTTTGTGGTTGATACAAGTCTCATTTGTATTTACTCTCTGCGTTTTACTTGTTTACATTGATTTCTATACGACTAAGTAGAAGATCCTCACGCTCACGCACTTTCAAGTGGTATCAGAGCATTTGGTTTGCTCTACTAGTCGGAAATCACTGTTTTTCGGAGTTTTGAGTTCAAATTCACGTTTTTTCTAAAATGTCAATCATTTTTGAGTTCGTTTGAGTGTTTAGAGTGTGCTTTTCTTTCAAAATTCATTCCTGAGTTGTTTCTATCGAGTTTACTTGAATTCCTGTCGAAAATTCCATCAAAAAACGCTGAAAATCGAGAAAATGGTGTCGAGTAAGCTCGGACTCGTCTGAGGTTCGGACAAGCTCGGAGTAACCGCTCCGAACTCGAGGTTCGGACGGCGTTCGGTGAGCGTTTGGCGTTTATTCATGTTCGGTGAGGTTTGGTGGAAGTTCGGTCCAAGTTCGGAGCTAGTTCGGCCTTATTTTGTTTTGTTCCTCCGAAGCTCAGGTTCGGAGGGAGTTCGGACCAGTTTTGTTCGGACAAAGTTCGGAGGTGGTTCGGTGAAGGTTCGGTGAACAGTGTTCAAGTTATTAGTGGTTTACGAAAACTGACGTATCTTGAGAACCGTAAAGAGTTACGTGAGCTAATACCAGCCAAAACGATCGTCTCGAAAAGATCTAGACTTTTACTGTCTAACAGACCAGTATCTTTCGTTTTGGAGCCCAAAATTCACTTTTAAGACCTTCGTTTTTAAGTCTGAAAATTTTGGAGTATTTGGTAAAGAGTGTTTCAAGCATATTGAATTGATTTTTCATAATTTGTTCGAAAATGAGTGCATCACAAGCTAGTTCTATGATACCTATCTTGGTGAAATGGGAAGATTATGATAATTGGAAAGTTGATTTTGAGATTTACATCAAACGAATATTTCGAAGAGTTTTGGAAAATAATCAATAAGCAATTCAAATGGCCTACTGATACAAGAGGAGATGCAATACTTCATCGACATCTTTCTTTCGAACCAAGGGATTATACAAATAATGAGAAACAAGCAAGAGATATTATTCAAGCTGCTCTTTCAAGAGATTTATGTCTTGAAATCACAAAGTATTATACTGCTACAGATAAATGGAATGCATTGAAAGAAAAAGGTGAGGCATGTGCACACAATCAGATCATGAAAATTGGTTCAGAATCTACTGATTCTAAATCATATGATTCTGCATCGAGTGGTTTGGAATCAGGAAGTGATAAATTGACTGACAAAAAGGATTGTGATATTGTTTTCAATTCTGGACAAATTGATGGTTGTATCACTGATTCTGATTCAGCTTCTGATTCTGAAACAAGTTCTAGTGTTATATATGACAAAGGGGATGAAAGTGACATAGAATAATTTCAGATTGGTAGTTTGTTAGTATGTTCGACGTGTGCAAAACTTGCTAAGATCAACAAGAATTTGATGAAAGAAAAGGATAAATTGTTTGTTTAATGTGAAAAAGCAAAAGCTGAAGCTAAAGATGTTGCTGAAGATTTTGAAGCATTGTTCAACAAGGCTTATCCTGTGCAACAGAAGTATGAAAAGGCTAATACTCATGTGATTGAATCAGCAGCTACAATTGAAAAACTTCAGCACAAGATTTCTTTGTGAAATTGCGTGAGCGTGAGGATCTTCTACTTAGTCATA